>JAQIUQ010002396.1:0-13440 GCA_030378365.1 Hybognathus amarus | reverse complement strand
ATTCACTGCATGTATGTAACATTATATTTATAACAAAACTAAATATAAAACACAACCCTGCCTCTTCAGTGTTTCCCACAGAATTAGATTCTATTTGTGGTGGTGGGGGTTTTGGGGGGTCGCGGTGGCAGTCGCAGTCGGGTCATTAAGGCACAACAAAAGAGTGTTAAATATATCATATTTTTTTTATTGACACAACTTTCTATGACTACTCTACAGACTTCTTGTTGCACATTTGCAGCCTTTGTTTGAACATTTTATTTTGCGAGCCTTTCTGAAAAAAAATTCCAATGCCCTATCATATAGTTCCAAGTAATCTTTTCTATATATAACGCGTTCGACCTCAACAGAAAGCTCTGTTTTGCACGGCCTTTGTAGGCGGAGGTTTGTGGTGTCTGCATAGTCGACAAACATTCCTAAAAAACAGAGCAATAAAAGGAAAATTTAAAAAAAAAGGAATAAAATATTATTTTTGATTATTGTTTTAATGATTGCAAAAATTATGCAGATATTAAATTTACCATGCTGTGTGATGTAAAGCCAAGTCTTAAATTGAGGCATCTCTTAGCCACTCTGTATCAAATCCAGTGCTTCTGTGCTTATTGTTGCTTGCTGGTGTCCTGTCTACAAGTCACAGAGAATAGAAACTACTTTTCCTGAAAAATCTGCTCTTTCTGACCTGCCCTGCTTCTACACCTTTCTGTTTTTGCTGTTAATCTCACCAGTTGCCTCAACCATAGCTGGCTCTCCCACAGCAGCATGTTGGCTGCAGTCCTCTTCTCCTACATCTCTCTCTTCCTCCTGACCCTCTCTTGCTGCTAAAGCATTCGCTGATTGAAGCCTGAAAATATTCCAAAATAAATTAACTGAATAGCTTATTACAATGGTCGGAATGTTAAAGCTTCCACATGTGTTTCTCTGTGCTTTCCTATTACCTCTAACTGTCTTTGCTCCTCCTCAGGACGAGCCCTTTTGAATCTTTGGAAATATTTTTCAATATTCATCTGGATTGAGGGAGCAAACAGTCAGCGTCATGATTAAATACTTAACATTAACGTTATCTACTTGTACGGGCAGTCGATATTAACTAGCAGCTATTTATAGCATGTTAACATTATGTATTATATGCTATAACTGTTATTCTCATGTTAACATAGCTGAACGTTAATTATTAGCTAGGCTCCTTAAGTGCTTGCTAATAACTAAGGTGGGCCTCGAGTCCCGAGACGCATTTCCATTACTCTTCAAATGGTACATATTGAAATTGCTAACGTTAATTGAAAATACGCTCAATGTGAACGTCAATTCACAAAAACTTCCATTTATCGCAAAAAAAAAGGTTTTACGCTCACGTGAGGTGATTTTTCAGACAATTCAAAAAATAAATATTTCACAAAACTGCAATGGAAACAGTCTTTGCGCATTTGCAGTCACCTTATTAGTAAGCATGGTGTGTTTGGACAAAATACGATACAGAGGTCTTTATTCAGTTCATAAAAGACAAAATAATTACAGGAATCTTGGATTGTAAATGCCACAATCAAGACCTCAGCGCAGAAATGAGTGAGAAAACACCTCAGATATGCCGCTCACAGTATAAGGGTCTTTCCTTGCAAACCTAACCTAACATCAGTCGATATTAGTAAAATAATCGCGACAACGTTTACAATAGACTAAATTTATGTTGTGCAACAGTGTTCATTATACTAACCATTCAACTCCGGATTGATCCTCCTGGAATCGTCGTCCAACTAAACTAGTTGCTCATTTCAAAGTCGCATGCACATATTCAGAACGTGCCTGAGGAGGAGGGCGATTCGACACGCGCGGCGCGCCCCATCCCGTTGTCAGTTTGAGGGAGAGAGAGAGCGCAAGCAAGCTGCGCGCAGCTTTACAATAAAATACAATTTTACCCATAGTAGTAAATAGTTAAAAAATCTGAAAATCAATCCGTGGCGGTCAGCGTCTGATATTGTGGCGGCCGCCACAAATTAATGAATGTATGGGAAACCCTGCTCTTTTCGTTTAAATGTAAAAATATTAAACATATTCCAGGCAATATGTAATGTATTGCATATCGTATTGGTACAAATGTTGCAATAAACAACATTACAGATGATCTTGTAATAAATTTTAAAAAATGACAAAATTATCTATTATTTTTGCATTTCAGTTTTATCAATAATAGCCATTATAAAAGTATAAGTTAAAGGTACAAACAGATATACAGTAAAGCTTAAATAACATAAAGAAACAATTCAGTCAAATATACAAATTCAGCGCTCAAAGATATGAAACTTCACGTAGCCTTCTGCGAAAACTATTGGCCAGGGAACGAATTATAGATTCATGAGACCAAAGATCACCTGTCACGAACTATATCTCAAGATCACGAACTATATCTCATGTTTAACCACTACAGAGACGTCCGAGTCAGCGGCAAACATCAGAATGACTAGCCGAGGAAAGGCTGTTCCAGGCGGAGGACACGAGCGCGAGCGTCCGGTGATCGCTTGAAATGGATGTCAGTCAAATTATCATAAATCTATAAATAAACCACAGATTTGAGCTTTAAAAAACTACTTTCTCACCTGAAAAACTCTTAAAACTATATTTCGTGACACAATAACAGTAGTATTTTATTTCAACTGTTAGGCTTCTAATGCCCTTGTAGCAAGCGCTGAGTCCACCAATCGGCTGTCCACCAATCACCGTTCTGCAGTGAGTCTAGCTCCACCTTTTAGTACCCTTTCACTGTGCCAGGTACCCCAACGGAAGGGTACCCAAATAGTGGTACGGTACGGTTCAGCTTTTTGGTACCATTCACAACTTTTGCGACAGTGGAAACGCAAATAATCGCGTATCGAACTGAACCGTACGCTACCGTACCACTCAGTGGAAACGAGCCATTAGACTCCTGAATATACTATCTCTGTTCACTCACAGTTTGACACCATTAACTATCTTTTTTTTTTTTTTTCAAGGCTCGAGATGTATATGAGGAAGCCATCCTGAACCGTAGTCACTGTGCTGAGACTTCACCCAGGTTTTCGACAGCTATGCGCAGTTTGAAGAGAGCATGATCGCCGCCGAGATGGAGACCACATCTGAACTGGGACAAGACGAAGATGGTGAGAGATTTTTTCCTTACAGACCTTTACAGCAAATAAGATGTTGGTCTTACAGAAATGCTGATTTCCCCAATGTAGAAAGACTATCGACTTGGAGTTGCCAGTTGGCCCGTTTTGAGTTGCTGATAACTCGACGCCGCTCTTATTAAACAGTGTGCTGCTCCGTCAGAACCCTCACAACGTTCACGAGCTGGCACAAGAGGGTCAAACTCTACGACGGCCAATCTCTTACAGGTCAGAAACATCATTTACGTCATCTTTAAATCAGTCAATATTTGCTCCAATGTGACTGATCCTATGTTGCTTTGTCCTGTAGATCATCAACACATACACCAGAGGCTGTGCAAAACAGTAGATCCCGTGAAAGCCACAGGAAAGCCTCACAATCTCTGGGTGTCCTTCGCCAGATTCTATGAGGATAACGAACAGCTAGATGATGTATGACACTTCCCATTGATAATTACTTGCCACATTTCTGTAAACTGATGGCTAACTATTTGACTTGAACTTCAAGGCTCGGACTATCTTCCGAGAAGGCCACGAAGGTCAACTACAAACAGGTGGATGATCTTGCTGCAGTGTGGTGCGAGTATGGAGAGATGGAGCTGAGGCATGAGAACTATGAGCAGGCGTTGCGCACATGTAAGGGTGAGAGACAGTGTCGCACACATTACCACTAGTGCTCTAACAGCGGTTCCCAACCATGTTTCCACTGGTACCTTCTGCTGTAATGATGAGACAGTTGTAAAAGCTGTTATTAAACATAAACTAGGAGTGTCAATAGATTCAAATAAGTAACCAAAATCGATGTTGAAACAAACGTGTTGTTGAGGGGAAAAATGACATCACCCTTTATTCAAAAATTATTTGGTAACACTTTACTTCAGGGGTTGGCATAAGATTAACATGACACCCTCATAACCATGACATGACGTATGTCTTTAATATGAAGGAAGTTTTATGACAACTGTTATAAAGTGTCATTCGCTCAGTTATGACATTTTTAATGCAAATATGACATTGTTTGAGATGTCTTTATGACACCTTGACATAAACCAATCCATCATAACCTGTCAGTGTCTTTGTCATGATAACTTGACATTACTAGGACAACACAACCTGTCACAAACATGACATAGCAGATTAATGATCAAACCTAAGAAACCAGCTAGCTTTATTGGTTAAAGGATTAGTTCACTTTTGAAAAAACTTTTGCTGATAATTTACTCACCCCATGTCATCCAAGATGTCCATGTCTTTCTTTCTTCAGTCGAAAAGAAATTAAGGTTTTTGATGAAAACATTCCAGGATTTTTCTCCATATAATGAACTTCAATGGGAACCAGACGGTCCAAGCTCCAAAAGATCGTTAATAACAGTTTCAGATCCAGCTTCAAATGTCTTTAAACGACACCAGACTGATGAATAAGGGTCTTATCATGCGAAACGATGGGTTATTTCAAAACTTATTCCAAAAATGTAACTTTTCTAAGGACAAATGGTAGCCTAGCTCTATTCTGGAGGCGCGTCTTGTAACGTCACGTGAAACGTAATTACGTTCAAAAGGTCACGCGCGACGTAGCCGGAAGTACAGAATCAGTAAGTTGAACACATAGGTAAACGTGCAAACTGAACTCAAACCGCCGTTCACAAAAAAAAAAAAAAGGAATTAAAAGGTAAAATAACGATGTCGGACGATTTTGATTCTGTACTTCCGGCTACGTCGCCCGTGACCTTTTGAACGTAATTACGTATTACGTGACGTTACAAACGCGCCTCCAGAATAGAGCTAGGCTACCATTTGTCCTTAGAAAAGTTACATTTTTGGAATAAGTTTTGAAATAACCCATTCGTTTCGCATGATAAGACCCTTATTCATTGTCTGGTGTTGTTTAAAGACATTTGAAGCTGCATCTGAAACTGTTATTAACGATCTTTTGGACCTTGAACCGTCTGGTTCCCATTGGAAGTCCATTATATGGAGAAAAATGCTGGAATGTTTTCATCAAAAACCTTAATTTCTTTTCGACTGAAGAAAGAAAGACATGGACATCTTGGATGACATGGGGTGAGTAAATTATCAGCAAAAGTTTTTTCAAAAGTGAACTAATCCTTTAACATTACATTAAACTGTCAGCTGGTTGGTTTTGACATTGGCTGTCATGAAGCCATTATAACATTTTAATGAGAAATTCAATTAGTACCACTGTAGTTGAGGTCACGAAAATATTCATGACAGTTATAATGCCTCATGACAGCCAATGTTAAAGCCAACCACATGACAGTTTAACTAATTTAATGTCATGTTGTCAAGACAAAGACACTGACAGGTTATGATGTATTGGTTTATGTCAAGATATGTCATATTTGCATTTAAAATGTCATTATTGAGTGAATGACACTTAATGACAGTTGTCATAAACATGCATAAACCCTATTTCATATTCAAGACATATGTCATGTCATGGTTATGAAGGTGTCATGTCAGTCTTATGCACACACCTTTAAGTAAAGTGTTACCGATTATTTCTTTATTGGAGTTATTTGTAGTAATGCAGTGAGACATGTTAGATTCTACTTCATTTTTGACCAGGCTATAAAGGTAAAAGGCTCAAAACTTGAGGGCATGTTTATGTGAATTTGACAACTTGTACAATAATTATTCATACACTTTAATGGCAATTTACACTCGCAGCTCCAATGTGAAAACCTGTAAAATAAATGTTGAGATTTGCACTCAGAAATTAGTCTCAAACCTGTATTCTGAATTTGAAGTTGCAGACAAGTAGTCACAATTGTGTAAAATGCCATTCACAGAAAAACAATGACAGACACAAACTTTTAGTATATATTTGCTCTTATTCTTACAATCTCATTCGCTGTACAACCTCCATTCGGCAACTTGCCCAATCTGTCAATTCTGACTATTAAATAAAAATTAGGGCTGTCAAACGATTAATCCATCTAAAAAAAAGGTTATGTTTACATAATATATGTGGGTGCACTTTGTATAATTATTTTATATATATATATATATATATATATATATAAAATACACACCCATGCTTGTATATATTTAAGAAATATTTTCATGTATATACTGTATATAGATTTATATATAATTTATATTATATATAAAATTAAATATTTTATTTATAAATATTTTTTTTCTTAAATATACATGCATGTGTGTGTATTTATATATGAAAGAGTTCAGATGCAAAAGCCTCTAAGTGCCATTTGAAATTTTCTTCTAAAATGATCATTTTTATCAAGCTTGTATATTTAAGTTCAGTAATATCACTTAAATGGCAATGAAGATTACCTATTAATTGTCATTAAAGCGAAATTACTGAACTTAAATATACAAGCTTGATAAAAATGGTCATTTTAGAAGAAAATTTCAAATGGCATTTAGAGGCTTTTGCATCTGAACTCTTCATATATATTTTACATTTTCCTCATTTTTTGATAATTTAATTGAACTTGTAGGGTCACTGAGATAGGGCTGGGCGATATGGCCAAAAAAATTATCACGATAATTTTTCTTATATCAGTTCGAATATTCGATAATATCACAATATATGTTAAATCTTTATTTCTTTCAAGTTTAAAGGCAGATTTTTGCTCCTAAGTGAAAGTTGTATAAAACAGAGTGTTAATTGTGTTTTAAACGACTATTTAAATTTATGTTCATTAACAAAAACAGTAACATCTGTTTTTTTTATGTAACAACCACATTTTTATTTGGTAAAAAGTAATATTCTGACTGTTTGAGTTGTATTAATTAACGATTGTCCATCCAGTCTCAGTGCATTTAGATCATGATAACCACAGATAAAACCAGGTATAGCCTATAACTTAGCACCTCACTATTATGGCGTTTTCACTTTGTTTTCAACTTGGTATGAAAAACAGTAGCCTAACAGTTAAATACATTATTAAATACTGTACTTATATTCCATTAGTCATTTAATACATTGTCTACATTAATAATATTATACAATTCAATATGTATATCCCACATTTCATGGTGCAGTTAATATTACTAGGCTAACCTTACAGTAAATCCATTGATAGGCTAAATTGATTCAGTATCAATTCAGATTCTGACTGCATCGTTGCACGCAGTGTTTCTCCTTTTTGTCAGCGGTGTTTCATCTGCCTTTAAACTGGTTTAAACTTGACATTTGTGTTCTTCACTGATCTCAAGCGCTTCTCCACTGGATCTTGTGAGGGAGACGATCAGAGTGCGAGTGTGTGTGAGCTCGCGCTGCGCTCAGTGCGCTGCCGTTTGGACTTTGAGCCGAGCGGATAAATGCTCCGTGTGGTGCCGCGCTGTTCAAATGAGTCTCGTTCGCTTTTGGTGTATAAACATTATCGAACATTTATCGACCTCTTGATATCGTTTTATCGAGAAAAATTCTATCGCGATAATTATCGTTATCATTTTATCGCCCAGCCCTACACTGAGAACATCACAATTGGCCATTACTTCAGCTTTGCTATTATTAATTATTTTATATTATAATATTTGAAAGTCATTTTGCCACACAGTTTCTTTGCAATAAGTGATTAAGTTGGAGATCAGTGAGAACTTGATCTCCAACTTTTTCCAGATGTTGACAAACCTTTTTCTTCTCAGAAAGCAACAGCGATCCCCTCAAGAAAAGCAGAGTATTTTGATGCATCAGAACCGGTGCAGAATTCGAGTCTATAAATCCCTGAAAGTTTGGTCCATGCTTGCAGATTTGGAGGAGAGTCTTGGCACATTCCAGGTATGCTACTGTATTTAAAGGTTCACTTTTCAAAAAACTTTTGCTGATAATTTACCCACCCCATGTCATCCAAGATGTCCATGTCTTTCTTTCTTCAGTCGAAAGAAATTAAGGTTTTTGATGAAAACATTCCAGGATTTTCTCCATATAATGGACTCCAATGGGAACCAAACAGTTCAAGGTCCAAAAGACAGTTTTAGTGCAAACTGCAAACTGTTCAAAGGGCTTTAAACGACACCAGATGATGAATAAGGGTCTTATAAAAAAACTCATTTAAAAAAATAAAAATAACAAAGTTTAAGTTTTATAAGCTCAAATGCTCGCCTGCTCTGTTCTGTGATGCGTGTCGTGACTCCGTTTCGTTCGTTGAATGAACCAAATGACTCGGAAAAAGATTTGTTCATTTTGATGAACGAGTTTGAACAGGAGAGTAACAAATGTGTGTCACAGAGCAAGGCGACCATTATAGCTTATAAAACATAAACTTTGATAATTATTTATTAAATGAGTGATCGTTTCGCTTGATAAGACCCTTTTTCATCATCTGGTGTCGTTTAAAGCCCTTTGAACAGTTTGCACTGAAACGGTCTTTTGGACCTTGAACTGTTTGGTTCCCATTGAAGTCCATTATATGGAGAAAAATCCTGGAATGTTTTCATCAAAAACCTTAATTTCTTTTTGACTGAAGAAAGAAAGACATGGATATCTTGGATGACATGGGGTGAGTAAATTATCAGCAAAAGCTTTTTCAAAAGTGAACTACTCCTTTAACAAGCTGGATTTAGCGGTAAGACTTGCAATGATGTGTGTTAATGGAACTGTTGTTTTTGTCAGTCCACAAAGGCGGTGTATGATCGCATCATTGACCTTCGCATCGCCACACCTCAGATCATCATTAACTATGCCATGTTTCTTGAAGAACACAACTACTTTGAAGATAGCTTCAAGGTATTGGAATTTAATCAGTCTAAGTCACATTTCATTCTTTTGGGAATAATATATTTTCGCTTTAGCAAAGATGTTTATTTATTCATCACTATGATTTAATTTTGATTGTAGGCATATGAGCGTGGCATTGCCCTCTTTAGGTGGCCTAATGTCCATGACATCTGGAACACGTACCTCACTAAGTTCATCGACCGATATGGAGGCAAGAAGCTGGAGAGAGCACGAGATCTGTTTGAGCAAGCGCTGGATAGGTGTCCTCCTAAATACGCCAAAAGTAAGAATACATTAACTGCATTCATTCATTAAATCTATTCATTTGATCAGCTCTAACCTTTGGAAATGAACAGCCAACTCTGTTAGATTTAAAAATCCAGGTCCTGATTTAATTTGTGTTGTTTAACAGCGATTTACCTGCTGTACGCTAAGCTGGAAGAGGAGTACGGTTTGGCACGGCATGCCATGGCTGTATATGAGAGAGCCACTTCAGCTGTAGAGCCAGAAGGGAACGCCATCAGATGTTCAACATCTACATCAAACGGGCAGCAGAGATTTATGGAGTCACTCACACAAGAGCCATCTATCAGAAAGCCATTGAGGTAAACCACTCCGCTGGTATCAGGTAGTATATCAGAGTTTATAACGTGTTGTGCTGTAATGAGTTAACTTGGTCTGATGCAGGTCCTGCCAGATGAACACGCCAGAGACATGTGCCTGCGCTTCGCCTACATGGAGAGCAAACTTGGAGAGATTGACAGGGCGAGAGCCATCTACTCTTACTGCTCTCAGATCTGTGATCCCAGGGTAAATCTTACCTCACCGTTCCTCATTACTTTGGTCATCTTGTCTGTGATGCTGGATTTAACCCATACCATTTCTTGAACAGTTGACCGCTGATTTCTGGCAAAGCTGGAAGGAGTTTGAGATTCGCGACGGTAATCGAGGACACCATCCGTGAGATGCTGCGGATCAAACGCAGTGTGCAGGCCACATACAATACTCAAGTCAACTTCATGTCCTCTCAGATGCTCAAGGCAACCACTAATGCTACTGGAACAGGCAAGTTTCATTCATTAAAGGGGTTATGACATTTCAAATTGAGCTTTTGACGTGTAACAGCATTAAAACAGTTTCATAGCTTTAAGGTACACTTTAGGATTTAGCATAAAGCTTTGATTATTAGAAAACCTGTAGTATTTTCAAGTTAAGGTGCTTTCCACCCTCATATCCCCCTGAGACGAGAGATTTATGTATTTTTTTGTCTAGAAAAAATCTTCAGATGACGCCAAAACTCATCATTTTGCATCATCAGAGGTAGGGCTGGGCGATATGGCCAAAAAAAATTATCACGCTAATTTTTCTTATATCAGTCGATATCGATAATTATCACGGTATATGTCAAATCTTTATTTCTTTCAAGTTTAAAGCCAGATTTTTGCTCCTAAGTGAAAGTTGGATAAACCAGAGCGTTAATTGTGTTTTTAAACTACTCTTTAAATTTATGTTCATTAACAAAAGCAGTAACATCTGTTGTTGTTTTTTTTTAAATGTAACGACCATATTTTTATTTGGTAAAAAGTAATATTCTGACTGTTTGACTTGTATTAATTAACGATTGTCCATCCAGTCTCATGCATTTAGATCATGATAACCACAGATAAAACCAGGTATAGCCTATAACTTAGCACCTCACTATTATGGCGTTTTCACTTTGTTTTCAACTTTGTATGAAAAACAGTAGCCTAACAGTTAAATACATTATTAAATACTGTACTTATATTCCATTAGTCATTTAATACATTGTCTACATTAATAATATTATACAATTCAATATGTATATCCCACATTTCATGGTGCAGTTAATATTACTAGGCTAACCTTACAGTAAATCCATGGTAGGCTAAATCTGATTCAGTATCAATTCAGATTCTGACTGCATCGTTGCACGCAGTGTTTCTCCTTTTTGTCAGCGGTGTTTTATCTGCCTTTAAACTGGTTTAAACTTGACATTTGTGTTCTTCACTGGTCTCAAGCGCTTCTCACTGGATCTCCGTGAGAGAGACGATCAGAGTGCGAGAGTGTGTGAGCTCGCGCTGCCCTCAGTGCGCTGCCGTTTGGACTTTGAGCCGAGCGGATAAATGCTCCGTGTGGTGCGCGCTGTTCAAATGAGTTTCGTTCCGCTTTTGGCGCATAAACATTATCGAACATTTATCGACCTCTTGATATCGTTTTATCGAGAAAAATTATACCGCGATAATTATCGTTATCGTTTTATCGCCCAGCCCTGAATCAGGATTTTTTGGCTACAGTCAGTAGTAGGGGCTGTCCTGCATATTCTCAACCCGCCCATAGAGGGTGGGATCTCACTGACAGGATGTACACAATAGTGTCAGCCATCTTTTTTCTGGAAGCTAAGCTAGCAGGCTCTTGTTCTGTGGAGAAAGCCATCCTCTTTTTCGCCATACATTGTTTAAGCCCCGTTCACACTACACGCGACTTTGTCGCTGCAAGTCGCCAATCGCTGGCGATGAGGTCGCTAGTGGGCGTTCCATCACTAGTCGCTAGCGGGACATCCAAAAGACAGCGATGTATAACAAAGTATGATCAGATGCAATGAGTAATCATAGTATGGGCCTATTTTATTCTGTGATATGTTGCAATAGAATATTAATATCTGTGTACAGATACAAGATATACTGAATATTTCATAGAATACATATAATATTAATATGTGTCCATCAGTATACAGTACTTATGTAATAGGTTGTACAGTACAGTAATAGGTTATTTATATCTAGTATACATTGATTTCAATAACATTATGGAGTATATACACATGTAAATGGAGAGTGTAAATAGCACTAAAATATTAGAAAGGCCACTATAGTACGTTAACTTAGGTTTTGTTTACTGTCTCTGTCAAAAAAAATAGCTAATTGTACAGACTATTCAATCATTTGAACCTACTTGGAATCCCCACGATCGCCGAAACTCCTTTCCACGCATCGTTCTTTTTATTTATGTCCCTGTACGTGGGCAGAGACATATCAAACAAAATTGGGAAATTGCTAACCTCAAGGATCAATTTCTCATCCATCTTTAACTCAGCGTGCACTAAGGCCCAGGGGCTGAGGAGAAGGATCACGCTCCACTCCTATTGGTTGTCGCTCGCGTAAAATCGCTCTTCATTTGCATAAAGTTAAACATTTTTCAACTTTTGTCGTTTGTCTCTTGTCGCTTGACACGCCCATGTAGTCGCCAACGGTCGCTGTTCGCGCGTGTCGCCGGAAGTCGCCCGCTCACCATTGAAATGAATGGTATCGCGTCGCTTTGTCGCGTGAAGTCGCGTGTAGTGTGAACGGGGCTTTACATGCACAGCTTTGGTTTCAATCTAACTGAGTTCATTCCGATTGGTGACAAACAACGCTAAACAAGTGATCGGTTGATGTGCGTTTTAACATTGCTTAGAAAATTCTCGCTCCTCTGTGAGAGATACGAGACCAGAGCATCTCACAGGTGTCTCTCATCAGTAATCACGCCACTGGCCTCGCGCGTTCTCCCACGGCTCTCACTTGTCCTGCTCGCCACAGTAATTATAATGAATAACGACTGAAGAACGCAAAAGCCGAATCCAGGACATTGTGGGCGATCTCGAAATCCCGGGCAGACTCGTCACGGAGACTCACTAGCAGTGTTGGGGAGTAGTTAACTACAAGTAGCGAAGCTACTAACTTAACTACATTTTTCAGTAGCTTGGCAGTGGCTCAGTTGCTTTTTAAACAGTGTAGCTTTTCCAGTAGCTAACTACTTTTTGCAGCAAGTAGCGGTTTAGCGTGAGCAAAAGCTACATTGCTACATTGTTGAGCCTGCGCGAATCAGCGCGATCACGCGATGCAAGGATATTCTTCTTCTTGTTAGATTACAAACTTATTTTTTGCCATTACCGCCACCTGTTGTTTAATCACGCATCTTGCGGCTAACGGTTCACTGACGTACAGAAGTGGGTTGACACACCCATATTATGATTATATAGCAAGACGTGTCGGCAGATTTGGAGGATGGAGAGACAACTAACGTTAATTACCCATGGCCTCATTTGTCCAATTTCAATCAGTATTTTTGAGAAAATGTTCTACATGCAATTTACGTTGGATGTATATTTCGTTCTTGCATTTGTTGCACTTTTGACAAACAGTCAGAGATATTTTAGTGTTGTGTGTAATAAAACAATACTCGTTGAAATCGTAATTGCATTGCCTTGTTTTAAACACTAAATATTTTACTTAAATAATTCCTCAGACACTTATTCAGTTATTTATAATATACGTTGTTCAAAAAAAGCAAAAGTAGTTTCAATGTAGCTAGCTACTTTTTGATTGTAACTTGTGTAGCTAACTAGTTTTCTAAACGGGTAGCTTGACTATGTAGTTTAACTACTTTAACTTACAAGTAGCTTGTAGCTTGAAACTACAGTTTCAGAGTAGCTTCCCCAACACTGCTCACTAGTAGCCTAGACTTGTTTAACTACTGCACTGTTACCGGTAGGCGTGGCCTCCTAGGGCAGCGAAGCAAGTGCATTCTGGGAGT
>JAQIUQ010002395.1:430000-466345 GCA_030378365.1 Hybognathus amarus | reverse complement strand
CAAGTTTCTGCATCATGTGTAGTGTAGAGCACTGTGTCACACACACACACATATATCAGATCATCTTAATCTTTTTTTATATATGAGATTTGATATACTATATACTATATATACATACAGAGCGACACACACACATGTGCGCATAAAACACAGCCACCGTCTACAGATGCAAACTGCTGATGACACACATATGAGACATGCTCTGTTTGTAGAGATCTTTTTGTGCCCATTTGTCTGAGTTCATATCATTTCTCTTTTTGATTTATTTTTGACGACATGACTGTTTTTTTTTATATTTGCACCCACACACCACCACCACACATTTTCAACAAACTAACACATATACATCGAGAACGTCAGTACACACATAAAGAAGTAATTGCTTTCATGCGATGCTGAACGAATCAACACTAAAATATCTCTTGACTGTTTGTCAAAAGTGCAACAAATAGCCTACAACATTGCAAGAACGAAATATACATCCAATGTAAATTGCATGTAGAACATTTTCTCAAAAATACTGATTGAACTTGGACAAATAAGGCCATGGGTAATTAACGTTAGTTGTTCTCCATCCTCCAAATCTGCCGTCACGTCTTGCTATATAATCATAATATGGGTGTGTCAACCCACTTCTGTACGTCAGTGAACCGTTAGCCGCAAGATGCGTGATTAAACAACAGGTGGCGGTAATGGCAAAAAAATGAGTTTGTAATCTAACAAGAAGAAATATCCTTGCATCGCGCTGATTCGCGCAGGCTCTACAATGTAGCAATGTAGCTTTTGCTCGCGCTACACCGCTACTTGCTGCAAAAGTAGTTAGCTACTGGAAAAGCTACACTGTTTAAAAAGCAACTGAGCTACTGCCAAGCTACTGAAAATGTAGTTAAGTTAGTAGCTACGCTACTTGTAGTTAACTACTCCCCAACACTGCGCGAGTGTTGCATGTTACTTGAGCAAACAGGTGAGCAAATCAATGTATATAAAACTAATCAATGTTATATAGTTCAACATGATGAAAAGTTAGAATATGATCTGTATGTTATTCTCTAATGTTAATCTAGCTTAGTCTCATACAGCCAACAAACAACCTAACTAACAACATTCAACACACACAAATGCCGTTTAGTGTGATAGTGAAACTGTTAGAGCAAGTGAAGCAGCGCTGCGTTACCTCAAGTTTAATTCCTCTAATAAACTGACCTGTGTGAGTAATTCAGCGTGTAGTTCGGTAGAATGAAATGTCCTTATTCCTTTATATCCGCGGGACTCGCGTTGCGTGTGGCGCTGGTATACGTCTAGCAATCGCGCCCTGCTTCATACTACAGTCATGTTAAAAACATCAATGTATTCACTCATCCATAAAAGATCCATCAGCTTGACGACAAGATCCATAATTCCGCTTAATGCGGAATATACGTCATTAATATACGCCTTTGTTATTGTAAGAGGTTAGCGACCCCTGGTGGCGAAAAATCTTGCATATTGTACCTTTAAATAAAACATGAAAAAAGCTTTTTCATTCTTCGTTTGAGTTGAGTTAAAAACCGTGACTGGTTAGAACAAAAACTCTGAAAAGACGCTGTGTGTTGCGGCATCACCTCTGGTTAGAACACCGTGTAAGTCAAATCAACACAGTCCGACTGATGCTGAAAGCTCGCCTCAGGTGGACGTGCCCGTGCGGGCGAAGAGTTCATCTTGATCTGCTTGAGCCGCTATTGCTCTGCTTGGGCCTGACTTGTCCCGCCTGCCCGTGGAAAGGCCTGGAGGGGTTAAACGCTTACTCTGTGAAGATTACTTCTGCTTGCCTGTGTGCTTGTGCTTATGTCAGAGAGTCTTACCTCTGTCGCAAGGTGATTTTAGTCAGTGCCGAGGCTCCTTAGCAACTGCAGAAAAGCCTGGAGGATGGTATTAACTATTAGCAGAGTCTCTCAGTTTAAAGGGGATAGTTCACTTTGAAATCAATTTTTGGTATGTTTTATCTTACCTCAAGGGCATCCAAGATGTAGGTGTCTTTGTTTCCACAGTATTTTCAATTTTGATATTTTTAGGTCAAACTGTTCTTGTCTGTCAGTCATATAATGGAGGTCTATGGTCACCACCTCAAAGAGGCATGCACAAGAAGTCCAAATTAAACATGATTTAATGGCTCGTAAATGTAAGTACACATTGATGATCTAAGACATGAAACAAGCAGTTTGTGTGAGAAAACAAACAGTATTTATATCAGTTTTACCTCTTGTAACCACAGCCACGTCCAAGAGGTCTGAGGGCGAGGGTGCTTTGTGGTTGTGGTTACAACTGTTCGTTTTCTCACAACAAACCGCTCGTTTCCGGTGTCTTAGGCCATCAATGTGTACTTACATTTACGAGTCATTAAATCATGTTTAATTTGGACTTCTCTCTGCATGCTCTTTGAGGTGGTGACCATAGACCTCCATTATATGACTGACATACAAGAACGGTTTGACCTAAAAATATCAAAATTGAAAATACTGTGGAAACAAAGACACCTACATCTTGGATGTCCTCTGAGGTAAGATAAAACATGCTAAAATGTTTTCCACAGGTTTTAGACTGTTTTAGTAGGCTTCTCACAAATAGCGCTGGACTAACACACACTAACTGGCAGTTATATATCATATTATAATAAATCCTATAAGTTTGGGGTCTGTACATTTTTTCATGTTTTTTAAGTCTCTTAAGCTCACCAAGGCTTCATTTATTTAATCAAAATTCAATAAAAACAGTATAATTTAATTTTATTACTGTTTAAATATATTTAAATGTAAATTATTTCTGTGATCAAAGCTGTATTTTCAGCATCATTACTTAAATGATCATTCAGAAATTGTCTAATATGATGATTTGCTGCTCAAGACACATTAATTATCATCAATTTTGAAAACTTTGCTTTGACATTTTAGGGAAACACATTATATATTCAATTTAATGCATTGTTTCCGAATAAAACTGTTAATTTATCTTTTTTAAGAAACTCTAAAAACCAAAACTTTTAAACAATACCTGTGTAACCAGTTTATAAATCTTATAAATGTTGTCACTGACACTTTATCTACAATATAATACTACAATATGACAGTAATTTAAACATCTAAATGATCCATTAGTCAACTTATATTCAGAATTTTTATCATTTTGACAGAATCGCACTATCAAGAGAATTCAAGCGAGAGGTTATATTTCTGACAAGTCATCATCCAATGAAGCAATGGACCAGCTGAGCCCAGAAGCCAATGAGAGAGCAGGTAGGAGGGCTTTAAAAGAGCATTCAAATTCAATACCAGCTGGCTGCTTGGCACCTTTTTGCTCTGTGTTTCTGTGGCATTGCCGATCCTTTTTCTTCCTGTTGTCATATGCAAACAAGTGATTTTTTTTTTGTTAAAGGAGTAGTTCACTTTTAAAAAAAACTTTTGCTGATAATTTACTCACCCATCTCATCCAAGATGTCCATGTCATTCTTTCTTCAGTCGAAAAGAAATTAAGGGTTTTTGATGAAAACATTCCAGGATTTTCTCCATATAATGGACTTCAATGGGAACCAAACGGTTCAAGGTCCAAAAAACAGTTTCAGTGCAAACTGTTCAAAGGGCTTTAAACGATTCCAGACGATGAATAAGGGTCTTATCAGAGTGAAATTAACGAGTTTTATAAGCTCAAATGGTCGCCTTGCTCTGTTCTGTGATGCGCGTTCGTGACTCTCCTGTTAGAACTCGTCCATCAAAATGAACAAATCTTTTTTCGTGTCATTTGGTTCATTCAACGAGCACGAAATGAACAGTCTGACTCGGGGAAAAAGATTCGTTCAGTTTTGATGAACGAGTTTGAACAGGAAGAGTCACGAACCGCATCACAGAACAGAGCAAGGCGACCATTTGAGCTTATAAAACTTAAACTTTGTTGTTATTTTTTATTTTTTATTTCGCAAACGCTTCGCTTGATAAGACCCTTATTCATCGTCTGGAATCGTTTAAAGCACTTTGAATAAAAAACATAAAAAAGCTAAATTTATCTAATGTGCATTCTTCGTTGAGTTGAGTTAAAAACCGTGGCTGGTTAGAACAAAAACTCTGAAACACTTTCAGTTTGCACTGAAACTGTCTTTTGGACCTTGAACCGTTTGGTTCCCATTGAAGTCCATTGTATGGAGAAAAATCCTGGAATGTTTTCATCAAAAACTTTAATTTCTTTTCGACTGAAGAAAGAAAGGACGTGAGACATCTTGGATGACGTGGGGTAAGTAAATTATCAGCAAAAGTTTTTTTTTTAAAAGTGAACTACTACTTTAATGGAAATAAATTTTTAAAGCATTTTGATTAATACAAAATCAAATTTTTTAAATTCTATTGTTGTGAATAAATGTTCAATTTTGTTCTGTCCATCATCCAGTCCTGGCTATGAGGCCGACAGCGTCTCCTCAGGGGCATCCGGAGCAGGCTGCAGAAAGTCAACTACAGACTCAGTTGGAGGGGTCACTTCAGCAGGCAGCCGGTCAAATGCTTACAGACAGGGTTCGGCAGGAACACACTTACACAAAGCAGACTCTCAGGACAATTCTGGGAGCGGGCAAGGACTTCTGCCAGGAAGTGCAGACAGCCAGCCGCAGCTCCTCTCCTGAGCCCGAGACCCCTTAACAACTCACTCACGATTACAGGAGACCCCTAGCCCACAGAATAAGACTGGATGCAGTCAGACTGCACCTCAGCACAGGGGTGACGAGGACCGCATCGGATGAGCGGGTCACACCAGTCGCTCTCTTCATGCGAAGAACATGTGGGCCAAATGGGCAAACGAAACACCAATCAGTCGAACAACACCCTGGGCGGGAGAGAGCGCTTGATCCGATCCTTGAGGAGGCGTCCGGCCGGAGGAGAACGGCACAGAAGGGCCTGTCTGGACTGAGGCTGAAACGCAGTGATTCAGGGATGGCCGAGAGCTCCATTTTGTTTGACACTCTGAAGCATGTTTACTTCACTGATGGGGTTGCTGGGTTAAATCCCAGTTTGTGCTGAAAGCCGACAGTATTTTAGAAGGCTACGCGCTGTACATTTTTTAGTTTCCCCGCTTTGTGGCGTATGACGTACAGTGTAGTTAAATCACAGTACAGATGGTAGTTTCCACTCTCACTGGAAATCTGGCACAGATTTACCTGTGTTTGTTTTGTTATTCATAGACAGCCTGTCTTGTATAGATGTATGATGCTGAAACATGATTCCTTTGGGATGAACATGCAATATATGGAAATAACAACAAACTGGTTTTTGCTTTGTTTTTTCAGATTCTTTAAACTGGCATTCGACAATACGTTCAGAAGAATCAGAAAGAGCTTTATTGACAAGTGTGCTTGTGTCACACACAAGGAATTTGGGTAACACTTTACGTTTGCACTAATAAGCATTAATTCATGCTTAACTAATGCACAGATTAATGTGTAACTAATGATTATTTAGGCTATTCATTAATGATTACCATATTAGGAACTAATTAAGAGTCTGTAGGGTTATTAGTTCAGTACATGAATTGTTATTAATTAAATATATAACTGTGGATTAATTCCATAATAACTCATTTTTATAACTTATAGTGTTAATTAATATGATAATTACCAGAATGAGCCAAAGCCTTGTATTTTAACTTTGAGATAATATGACAGGTACACTAATATGCATTAATACATGATTAATTACTTCATTGTTAGTGCAAATTCATGTGCAAATTACTACAATTATTAAATGACTAGTTAATAATGATGTGCCCCAACAGGTAAAGTCATAACATAACGATACCTTTGCAAATAATTAGCTAATGATTAATTAAAGCAGGCAACTGAAAGTGCATAGCTTTGACTAATTGTGGTAATTAACACATTAATATACACTATTAGTTAATAAAATATGTTATTAAGGAATTAATACACAATGACACATTGAATTAATAGCAATTCATATATTACTTAATCTATCAATCATTTAGATATTAACTCATGAGTATCTGTGCATTAGTTAAGTATTAATTTACTGTATATTAGTGCACCCATAGACTGTAAAAAAAGATGGACTACGTCCCTCGCTCTTTTCCATCAGAGAGAACTGAAGCGCCAGTGTTCTCGAATATAAGACTAGTGACATCTTGGGACTTGAGTCTGCGCACTTGCGTGTTTCGGGACCTGTCATGCGCAGTCGTGAGCAGGAAGTAAAGCCGCGAAATCAAGGCCTCTCACACGCTGAATACAACGCAAGCACACGCCCCGCACTTTCATTAAGTGGCCTCTGTCTGCTTCGTTCTCTCCAATGATGCTCCAATGAACCTCGTTAAAATAAGGTAAATACAACTACTAGCCACATACTCAACACTTATGAAAAAGTACATGATGGTACTTTCAGTGACTACCTCACACAGAGAACCTGTCAAATCACAGCTCTCAATCATGACGTCAGAGCACCGTTTTCATCATCACATAACTGAACTTAAAAACAAACTTATTTTAAAAACGAACACTTGAAATTACATCAACGTGATAAAAACTACAGTAAATGACAGAAACTATTTTTGGAAAAAGGATATGTGAAGTGTAATTTAATTGTTTAGTTGGTCTCACGTCCCATTGAATAACATGGGAGGCGGGGGTTATGAGCCAGAGCTATACTAGGACCGGTCACAGGGGGCGATCAGAGACGTTTTGGCTTCACTTTTGAGGGCTTGTGCGGCACTTTGTTTTGGTGCTGAGGCTTCCATTGCACATATACACATACAACAAGAAACATAGTATTACAAATTCTAATAAAAAAATATGAAAATATACAAAATATGAGAATAAAAGTATCAGTTGGGTTTAGTCAGGATAAGCATTTACAGATTATGAGCGTATTTACAGTGTTTTAAATATTATTAATTATCTACATATAAATATCACCTGAGTTTAAGATCTTGCACTACACAGTGGAAGTATTGCACTTTTTAGACCACATTAGGACCTTACCGCTTATCATGCTAATTGTCAAGTCAGATGACTTGAGTTTACTGTAGCCTATTGGCGCCACTAGATGGCAGACGCGACGCGTTTTGACCTGCATTGCTTTTGATGACATACTCTAGGTATAATTGGGCATATTAATTACTTAAAAAATAAGTTTAACTTCCATACTAGTCATTGTTTTGTCACATTTGCCTGTGCTACGCATTTCCCTACTGTAGCCCTTAAGCTATTTTACAGATACACGCTCCTGTCATTGATTTTTGTGTTAAAAACACTCTCTGAACGTATAGGCTACACGATTATCTTATTTAATTTAGGCATATACTGACTACGAGGACAAATGACACTTTAAATAATTAGCCTGTTCGCTTTTATCCGTTTTCAACCTACAAATGACAAGTTCCCTCACAACTTGAACACCCATTTGTTTCGTAACTTTCATTGGACCATTAGGCTATGTACAAAAAATATGTCTTTCATCTGAAGTCTGTTCTTTAGGCTATACAGTACCTAAAATCGGAGATTATTATAGTTAGCCTAGTGATGTATGGAGTTTGCCGATATTTTCATTTAAAACAGTCTGTCATTCAGACAATAAACTATTTCTCGGAGGGGAAAACGGCGAGATGATCGTTGCCAGATACAATAGGTCTCTTCTACTTTGTAAATGCCCGTGTTTCTTCTTCTTGCACCCCTCCTTCAGCAGTCATTGATTGTGCGCGCGCAGCCCGTGTCTTCACTCCATCACATAAAGCGCGCGCCTGAACGTCACACACACAGTCTGGCGATGCTTTTGCGCCACTGCGTGTATTCTGGACTATAGCTAACACTAAAGTTTGGCTTTTGATGCACTGTTGCCCGTCCTTCTTCAAAGGTATTTTGATGTTACCAAAAGAAATCTCTGGAGGAGTGTGTTTCAGCGCAAGGTAAGCGCACGAGACCCATCTGAGCATCACCTGCTCCACAGAATGAGACAAATAATAGACTTGAACTTTTCTCTGTCGGCTCTTTCACACTGTTCACACATAGAAACCTGCACGGCTTTAATAAACACTTTAATCAAAACCTAGCAAATATTTCACTACGCTCTACATTTTAAAGAAATGTTCAAGTTTTAATTTGAATAACGAATTTATTAATTTTCCTACACTCTAAAAATGCTGGGTTGTTTTAACCCAACTTTGGGTAAAATATGGACAAACCCAAACGTTGGGTTAAAAATGTAATTTAAAAATGTAACCCAATGGCTGGGTTTGTCCATATTTGACCCAAAGTTGGGTTAAAACAACCCAGCAATTTTTAGAGTGTAACATGTTCGTGGTAGCTAGCCCACTTTAATAGACATACTGTGTAAGAATGTAGTAAAACTGTCAAACACTTGGCAAAGGGAAACTTCTCTCTTACAGCTATTTTATTACCTCAGGCCAGAAAATATATAAAATTAAGGAGTGTGAATTTTAAATCTAACATTTACTAAATAAATCATAATTTTAAAAAACTCACCGCAAGGACATTTTTCATTAGCTATTTTTTATTTATTTATTTGGTAGACAATAATTAGCCAAAAATATGAATTTTTAAAACTTGTGAGGACATGTTACAGATCTATAGGCTACGTCACTCAATCACTTTTTGGTTTCCGTAGCCTACGTTTGTAAATTATTTGGTTTCGATTAAAAATATATTTTTTTTAAATTGAAAAAAACGCCGCTTTTTCACTCAAAAAATCGATATTGTTTGTATTTATGCTATCACAGAACAGCTCTCATGTCATGGACCATCTTCAATTGTAAATTTAAACTAAACTTTACCAAATTAAATGGACGCTATCAAAATAGGCATATCAAATGATATCATCAATAGCCTGTCAACTTGCGTTAATTATGTCGTAAAATAATAGGCTAATTGTTTATCGGCTTAGTAGCCTAAAATACTTTGAGTCATTAGTTTATTTTTCTTTAAAACTATTAGACCTTTATCTAGATACAGGCCTATCGCAGAAATTAAAACAAAATATCATATTCTTATACGACAGAAGGTATAGCCTATACTTTTAATAGACAGTAGCCTAGGCGTTTGATCACATTTATAGCTAGCCCTAGGCCTACGTACAATAAAAATGCTGACATGTTGCAGGTAAACGCGAATCACAGTGATTATTCCTCAGTGATGACCCGCGATTAACTCTTGTATTTTTAATAATCAACTCATGCAATTAACTGCATTATTAATGGGGAAAGAGATCAGACACGCAGCGTGCATGATATTTCAGCCATGAGGAAAATGCAACTTCAATTGTCAGGATAGGCAGAAATAAACAAAATGATGCTGATTATAATAATATAGCCTTGATGATGGTGATTATAATAATATGGCTATGGTGAATAAAATAATATTTTTTAAACACCAACAAAAAAATATCACTACAATATTCTAAAATCAATTAAACACAACGAAATAGCCTACACAAATTAGCATTTTGATTCCCTCTTTTTCTGACGTTTTGCAGGCATCAGATTAATTTAGTGTAAATCTCGAATGAACGCCTTTTAATTCTAAAGTAAAAATAATTATGAAATCTGAGTACGACGGGTTTAGACCGTTAAAAACTTGATTTTTTTTTTTTTTTTTTATTGTATTGTTTCGTTTTGCCAAATAGCAAAGCATTTGAGCCAGTTGCTATTCCGAAGCCGCGCGCCTTTCCACCGGACACTTCACCTGCGCGAGCTCCCGGACACATGTTGAGCAGTGAGACAAAAAAAAAACCTGCACCAAACACATCGAGAAAAAGAGTAGCCCTATACACTGTAAATAAATAAATGTACCCTGCGTAGCCTAAAATAAAAACGCATGGCAGCGTCGACGCAGACCTTGGCATTGTTCCAAGCATTTAGATGACATTTAGAGCTGTTCTTGACCTTACATGTCTTTAAACCATATATGCTAGTGTTAGTAGGCTATATACTAACATATTGGCCTATCAATATAAATATAGGCTATTTGAGTAAAACCTGAAATTAACAGTGACTTAAAGGTCAACACAACGGTCTTCTCCAGCAATCGTAAGCATTGATAACATTACCGACACACACAAATCATCTTCAGTGTTAAACATGTCTAAAATATTGCAGTAAAAATTAATTAGACGTCACACAATGTAAAATAAACCACCCCTTTATACTTAACCATAGCAAAATAAGATTTTTTTAATGTAACTAAACAATTTAAATGTGATGTATATCCTTCCTGAAGGGAATATCCCTATAATTTATAAGACAAATTTAACTTCAGCAATATTGTTCCAAGAAAGTATTATTTTTTTAGTGCTATATATTTCACATCTATATGCTATGTTTATCATACAGCCATCTATTACAGACTAGAATCCCTTTTTACAATACAATTACATGTATTTTTAAATATTATATTTTTCATTTTATAATGGTAACCAATTTTTACCCTAAAACCCTTTTTTTAACAAAAATTTCTAATGTATTTTAGTGCACATTAAAAACGAACCCACGCCGGACCTGAAATCTTAAATCACTGTATGCATTTTACTCACATGTAACTATAATGAATAAAATATGACAAATGAGCAAATACAAGCCGCTCACAATAATTTCCTATAACCGCATCTGATTGCACTCTCCATATGTGAGTTTCTTTGTTGCGTTGTTGGCCTTCAGTCAGCACTCAAAAGACGGGAGGATCGGAATGAAAACAGAAGAAAACCAATCATGTCTTCAGCAGGCCCCCTCCGCCACGCCTTACGGTGAATATCCTGCCTTATGGACCCACAACATATTAAACAACACAAAGCTTTGTTTTATTAATCGGGTATCATAAATGTGTATTGAGTCTGTGGTGGCACATTTGTTTGTGTGCTGTCATCTGACACCTGTGCTGTTCTTCTCCATCAGAGCATGTGGGAGGAGGCGAGGTGTGTGCAGGGTGTGAGTCTCCCATCGTCGACCGCTTCCTCCTGCGCGTCAATGAACTGTCCTGGCATGAGACGTGTGTCAAGTGTGCGGTGTGTCGCAGCGCGCTGAGTGGGACCTGCTACTGCCGGGACCGCTTGCTTTACTGCAAGCATGATTATGAGAAGTAAGACCTGTATACACTGAATCAAAGTCTAGTATAAGGAAAAGCATCCCATTTTCAGGGTACTGTCTGTAGGTTGACATGTAGTGAACCAGAACATTCCTCTGTCAAAGTGTGTTTAGTCCAATCATGCTGTGATGTTGTTGTGGAATATAACACATTTCCTTTAGCAAATGTAGTTTGGGTTGGGTAGACTTTTTGTTATACTGGTTGAAACGTCTTCAAGTCGTGATAGCAATCTATAATAGAAGTGGTCGAAATATTGAAACATGTGCAAGCCTTTGGATCAAAACATGTTTGTCCAATCATTGCATTCTGTTCTGATCGGCAATGATACGATGTCCTGCCTGCCTGTCAACATATGCATGTCCATACCTCTGCGCACCTGCTCACGCAGACCTCACACGGCATCAGTGTGTGAACAGTTTCATGCTATCAAGTGACCAAGTGACAGATCAGGTCCTCCCTCAAAACCAGGGCTGTGTTCAGCCTCGACAAAACGTTGCACGTTTTTTAAACAGAAACGGTGATGCGTTGAACACACTGTTTTGCTGACGCAAGAGTTGCAACTATGGCAGCTGAGAACGCCATTTTTTGTGTTCTTTGTTAAGAATATTCGGAGCCTGATGAAGTCAGTAAATATGTGTTTAAAGGGATACTCCACCGTTTTTTTTTCATATTAAACTATGTTATTCTCTTAAAGGAGTAGTTCACTTTTGAAAAAACTTTTGCTGATAATTTACTCACCCCATGTCATCCAAGATGTCCATGTCTTTCTTTCTTCAGTCGAAAGAAATTAAGGTTTTTGATTAAAACATTCCAGGATTTTTCTCCATATAATGGACTTCAATGGGATCCAAATGGTTCAAGGTCCAAAAGACAGTTTCAGTGCAAACTGTTCAAAGGGTTTTAAACGATTCCCAGACGACGAATAAGGGTCTTATCAAGAGAAACGATCGCTCATTTAATAAATAAATAAATAAGTTTAAGTTTTATAAGCTCAAATGCTCGCCTTGCTCTGTTCTGTGATGCGCGTTCATGACTCTCCTGTTCAAATTCGTTCATCAAAATAAACAAATCTTTTTCAGAGTCATTTGGTTAATTCAACGAACGAAATGGACGAATTGACTCGGAAAAAGATTTGTTCATTTTGATAAACGAGTTCGAACAGGAGAGTCACACAGAACACAGCCATGCGACCATTTGTGCTTATAAAACCTAAACTTTGTTTATTTTTTAAATGAGTGATCATTTCGCTTGATAAGACCCTTATTCATTGTCTGGAATCGTTTAAAGCTCTTTTGACAGTTCAGTTTGCACTGAAACTGTCTTTTGGACCTTGAACCATTTGGTTCCCATTGAAGTCCATTATATGGAGAAAATCCTGGAATGTTTTCATCAAAAACCTTAATATCTTTCGACTGAAGAAAGAAAGACATGGACATCTTGGATGACATGGGGGTGAGTGAATTATCAGCAAAAGTTTTTTTTAAAAGTGAACTTTTTAAAAAGGAGTTGAGACGAGTTGATACATACCTCTGTCGTCTCAGTGCGTGCGCTCAATCGCTCTGGCGCGCGAGACACTTTGATAGCACTTAACTAGTCCAGTTCATTCAATATGAGCCAAGCAGAGAAGCGACCAAACACCTCCACGTTTTATTTTGTGTCACCAAAACACATCCCAAACCCCGTTGCGCACTGGTGCACGCCGTTTCCTGGAAACATGACGTTCAACTCGGAAACCGTAGCAAAACGTTGCGCAACTTCTCCGGACTCCAAGCAATCCCATTGGCTCAAATTACTTTTAACAGGTACTCTCTTTCACTACGCCTGCAAATGTTTTATACTCGTGTTATGATAAATGCTGTTTGAACTACGTTAATATGATCATTGATTAGCGTATGTGCTAGCATAGCATACAGATACCCGATTAGCCTGATATTGCACTTACGCTACATCATGTATTTTTAATTTTATGTGTTAGATTAAGTGCAACTATATACATATTTTAAATTAATATTGTATTTATAATCTAGTATAATCATCAACTAGTTGATAGACTTGATTTTGAGGGAGGACTTGATTTGTCATGACACTTCAAATAAACGGCAGCATCATCAATGGCAAAATGAATCTGCAGCAGTCAGGTGGTACAATTCAGAGCGGTTTAAGTTGGTTTCTTTCATTATAATTGTAATGATATGTGCTTTGAGGCATGAGGTAGCTTAACGCCGTCTCTCATTACGCTTGCAGGTGCTCTCGCTATGTGTGTTCATGTGTCTTGAAGGAGCTGTGACTTTAGAGAGCTCTGCTTTTAAATATTGGTGGTACAATCTGTCATTTAAAGGGGCAGTTCACTTTTGAAAGACTTTTGCTGATAATTTACTCACCATCATGTCATCCTAGATGTCCACGTCTTTCTTTCTTCAGTCGAAAAGAAATTAAGGTTTTTGATGAAAACATTCCAGGATTTTCTCCATATAATGGACTTCAATGGGAACCAAACGGTTCAAGGTCCAAATAAGAGTTTCAGTGTGTCTTCAAAGGGCTTTAAATGATTCCAGGCGATGAATAAGGGTCTTATCAAGCGAAACGATCGCTCATTTAATAAATAAATAACAAAGTTTCATGTTTTAATAAGCCTTGCTCGGTTCTGTGATGAGCGTTCGTGACTCTCCTGTTTGAACTCGTTCATCAAAATGAACTGAACAAATATTTTTTGAGTCATTTGGTTCGTTCAAAATGAACAAATCTTTTTTTGAGTCATTTCGTTCGTTGAATGAACGAAATGACTTGAAAAAGATTTGTTCATTTTGATGAACGAGTTTGAACAGGAGAGTCACGAATGCAAGCATTTGAGCTTATAAAACTTTAACTTTTAAATTTATTTTTTAAATGACCAATCCCTTTGAAGCTGTACTGAAACTGTCTTTTGGACCTTGAACCGTTTGGTTCCCATTGAAGTCCATTATATGGAGAAAATCCTGGAATGTTTTCATAAAAAATGTGATTTCTTTTCGACTGAAGAGAAGAAAGACATGGACATCTTGGATGACATGGGGGTGAATAAATTATCAGTTAAAGTTTTTTTTAAAGTGAACTACTCCTTTAATGTTTTTCCTGATGATTGGATTATTTTAGCTCCTGAAGGCTTTTACAGTCCGATTGGGCCATTAGTCTGATTATAAACAGATTATTTGAGTGCATGTAACATAGGCTTTTACTCATCCTCATATTATTTTAATAAATTCTGTGGGAAACAAAGGGGAAATCTGATGAACCATTAAAGCAGTTCATAGGATCCGTACACTATATTCCAAGTCATTGGAATGACTTAAGGGACGTGAATAAAGACAGAATTGACATTTTTCTCCGATGAATCAGTCTGTGTCTGTTTGGGTCAGAGGGAGATTCCCAGCAACCATAATTTGTCAGTGACATCACCAGGAGTGCGGACAGTTGAAGGGCGATTTTGTGGCCTGTTATCACTGTTATGAGAAGTGTCAGACACTGCTGAGAAGTGTGGACACTCCCTCTGTTGCTGACATCTGGAGGCCAACAGAATGAAATAAGAAGGACAGGAGAGAATGAAAGAAGATGGAAAAGTAAGGTGGAAGAATTCCAATGGGAATATGAAATAATTCTATATGTTCCCGGGAAAGATAGATCACCAGAGATCCAGGGTACGAAATCACCATATTAACTGACATTGCTTTTCTTGACACCGTTGAAGAAAAATGAGACAGTGGATTTGATAATCGTTGTGCACAAGGGCTTGCAGCAAGGATGTCATAATGAGGGTAAAAGTGATCAACGATTACAAATGAGAAGGTTGTTCTGGGATTCGCAGCACGGTAAAAGTGTTCTTATGCTGGCTGGTACTGTTATTCCCATGAGCTTGATTCATTTGTATCATCAGACAGACTTTTTCCACTATTCTGAAATGGAGTTTCCCTTAAAGGAGTCGTAAGATGCTATTTTAAAAGGTCATTATTTTGTTTACTGGGTGTTAAAGGGGTGATAAACTGAGAAATCAAAATTTCCTTGAGCTTTTGACATCTAAGAGGTCATCATATTATAAGAATATCCTGTACGTTTCAGAACTGAAAACGTCCTTGTTAGTCCAATAAAAGCTTTTATTGACACCAGCCTCAACAAACGACTCGTTTTTAAAAGTTGGGAACTATGACGTCAAAGAGGATAAAACACCACCCCCGCAGAAGAAGATCAACGCCTACTTCAACACGGCCGGTTTAGCCCCGCCCACCGATTCGCACATTACGCGCATAGCTAAATAACATAGGCCTACCTCGTGATGACAAACCGGATCGAGCTACCGAGCAATACAAAATATTGTGCAGTGCCTGGTTGTGGAAGAAGACAGTCGCTGCATAAGCTTCCTCTGGATTCCAATAGGACTGCATGGATAAACTTTATTTTTAATGACGTTCCATCTTATGAGGTAAAACATTGTCCGTCTGTTCGCTTCATTTCTCTGAGGATTGTTTTGTAAACAAGGCTGGATTTTGCAGACCGATTAACAGTAAAGAGACGGTGCTGTGCCGTCTATATTGGATCTGACAGGAATTGTGCAACACACGGACTCTGGTCGAACATGTATGGGCGAATCATTCCGGTTGCCATTTTACAACACTGGACGTTTTCAAAACAATTTCCCCCAAGTGCATCGACGGGTGAGTTGAAACTCATTATAATATGCAAATGTTATCCACTTACAGCAGTGGGCGTTTACCTCCAAGTCTTCAGTGCGAGACGCCGATAAAAACCAAGCGTTTCTGAGCTGGGCTCAAAACTAGGGTAGAAAATAGCCTATTACTTATTCATTTTGATGTTTTTGAATGTAAAAACCAAGCGAACGTCATAAGTTGACCTCAGACAACAATATAATACACATTTAAAAAGCCAGTTCATGACCCCTTGAATGTCCAAAAGACATATTATTTTTATTGCAGCACCTCTATTCGCAGTCTGTCAGGAACGCTCTGATTGAGTTCAAAAAAAAGCCCCTCCTTCTGAAAATGCCCTGATTGGCCAGCTGACCCCATGGTTTATGATTGGTCAAATATTTCAAGCCTGTGTCAGATATGTAACACGCCTTTACCATAATCGCGAACCTCAGCTTCCTTTCTAAAGCAACTGTAAACCCACAGTTATTAATGCCATTGGTTTTACCGTATCGGTTTGAGACCGAATCATTAAAATAAAGCAAATTGACATGGAAATACATGTTTGTTAAACCAGCCTCTCTGATATCTTGAGTAGATTAATCAGCAGAAGTTATTATTACTCCCCACCTGTGCGTGACATCATTAATATTTATTGCTGAACCAATGTTGTTCAAATTACAGAGGTGCGACCATTACTACATTTCGGAAACAGTCACGCCTAGTTGGTTAGTTTCTCCAAGGATGCATCGCACTACATGGCGACAACACTGAAGCCTCGCCTTCTTTCTTTCCATATGCCTCTGGACGGGCATTATGCTAATATGTCACATTGTGGCGTAGATGTTCACGAAAGTAGGATTGAGGCGTTTTAGGCACGTCTGGATTAATGTTTCTCTGTTACATAGTGAATAAACCTCTTTTTGGGAGACTAGGAGCGTTATAACTTTGCAGATGTGATGCATGCATCAGATACAGTCCACACTAAAGGAAAAGAAAAGTATAAAAAAGCATCTTATGGCCTCTTTATAGACTTAACTTTCTTAATCTCATCCCATATGTTGAGAAAGTAAGAAAGGTACAGGGAAAGGTTTGTTTTGCAGATGTTATTTGTGGATATTGAGGCTGTAGCGTGGTATGTAGGTGTATTTGTGGAGGAAACTTGGCACACTCTTGTGCGGCTGACCTTGAGTGAATCCACAACAATGTCTCCTTGTGTTCTCTGCGGTCTGTCCGTCAACACACACCTGCCTCTTTACCCCTGCTCGGTCTACAGCAGGTGTGTGCTCCATTTTTGGGGTGCCAAGGAATCTTTGATGAGTAAAAAAAGGAATTTGAGCAAAAAAAGCTTTCTTGAGCTAACATTCTACTGTAAAAAATGACTTAGAAAATATTATTTAAAATAACTGAAGCATAATGCCAACAAAAGTCATTTGTAAAAGTTAGTTGAGGTAGAAATGGTCCCTTAAACAGCACTGACAACACATTTTAGTTTCATAATATGTTTACAAGTGAAAATACTTCCGTATTGTGCCGCATATCCCAGTGAAACGGTTTATCGGAAAAAGATAAAAAGTAGCTTGGTCTCTTGGTCGGTTGCTGATTGGATGAAGGGAGATCTGGGTGCGTTTCCCGTACAACGACGTAGTTCACTGCTTCACTACCATAGTACGATGCATTGTTGGAAAAATCAACTAGCTTCGTCACGATCACAAGTATCGTTCAACCACGTTGGTTCGCACGTGGTGGAGTAATAACTACTTTTAATGAAACTGTTTGAGATCCAATCAATGCTATATTTGTTTTATATAAATTACAGACATGTCATCTGAGGACTATTCCTAATTGTTCTCAGTTGTTCTGCTTTATTACCAGACTCAATATTTGGCTCGTTCTTACATAGTAGAGCACGTTCGCACATGCGCACTCTACAAACACGTTACTTCAAATATTTTGAAAAACTAAAAGACGTAAATTACATTTGTATGTATTCAAAATAAAAGGCACCGGTTGTTAGGGTTGGGTATCGAGAATCGAGTATCGATTTGGAACCGGGACTAACTTTCGTTTTCCTGGAATCGTTCAAAAGTTAAAATTTCGATTTCTAGTTTCGATATTCACAGTCCGCCGACTGGAAGAAGAAACCGCTGAACACCACCAACGAAGAAGCGTCTACCGGAAGTGTTGGCATAACCGCGTGAGTCGAACATGAGTAGCTTACGTCGGTGGTCCAAAGTGTGGCTTTACTTTTCTAAAAATAATGAAATCTCGGCAAAATGCAAAATTTGTGACAGAAGGAGTATTTCCTTAAGAAAGACCATTGGTTGGCAAGGTTAGCTAAACTTTTTGACCCTGCCTCTCAAAAGAATCGGAATCGAGAATCGTTCAGGAACCGGAATCGAAACAAGAAATCGAAATCAGAATCATTCAAATTCAAACGATACCCAACCCTACCGGTTGTATTGAATGTCAGCTTGCTTATTTTGCTCAAGATAAGGATTTATTACCTCCAAATGTCATGAAATATAGAAACGATGCCTCTAACCACAGGTCGAGAGCTGTCATTCAAACCACACAACTTTGCGATGCTGTTTGCGAATGTCCGTTGGAACGATGGTTTCGGGAAACACCGACTCGTTAAACTATGCAGATAACGATGGAACTTGCGACCATAGTTGGCTAACGATGCTTTCGGGAAACGCACCCTGAATGTTGAGTCGATTGTAAGAAAGAGGTGGAGTTTGAGCAGACAAAATGATTGGGGGAGTTCTGCAAACATCAACAGAGAGAAATACAAGTAAAAAAATCAAACGCGTCTATGCATTTAGTAAATAGCTAACTTTAATTGGGTCATCAAAAGTTGACGTTAAAATACCAAAATGTAATGATTGAGAAAAGGGGTTGTATTTCACGAGTTCGCCTGTTTATCCAGTCCTGATAGTTAATAGTAAACAAACTTGGCTTGCTGTCCTCGAAGGAGGCTTGATCCAGAGGTTCAGCTCTGAGCTCTGAGAAAAAATCGCCACTGGGACGGCTAGAAATTAATGATTGACTGGAATGAATGACTAGGCTCCTCCCGAACTTACGTACATTTGGAACTTTATTTATCATCTTTCAAGATTGCATCCATTCAGTCTCCAGTCCCTGAAGTTCTTGCTATCAGGAATTTGACTCTCATTTACTATTCATTTCTCGATCGTTCCAGCAACACCTACACACTTCCCGAAACCAAACTCAAAGCCAAACCCCTATTCATTAAACCCACATATGCCCCATAATGGTCAAATACTCTCCATCATCGTCTTCCTGGCTGACTTCAACTCCACACAGCCAGTAGATAAAGCACGTGCAGCCCAACCAAGTGAAACCAGTCCCAGACCAATAAAGGCTCTCAGCCCCAGGGTACGGTGCCTGGATCCCTGGCAGAAAATTAGACAAGCAAAGGTCTTGGAGGCCTATAGAGTGGAGACATGGGAGTGGATATTTAAGACACCCCAAGTTTAATAGATCACTCTGTCGGGTGGGAAACGGAACGAAAACAGCCCTCAGTGTGTAAAGAGATGACCCATAACCCAGATTATCATGTGTGCTTTCGAGAATTTCTTAATAATGTCCTATACTAAATTGTGTGTAGATTTGCCAAAATTGTAGGTTTATATTCAAATTTGTATTCAATATTGATATTCTATTAGATGTTTTTAGGAAATAGCATTTCAGACAAAGTTGATACTTATATTGCATACTTGATGCTACTAATATTTCAGATTAAAGTTAAATTCAGATCTGGAATTTTTGGATTCAGTCGACAGAATTTGCGGCATAATGTTAATTAACACAAAAGTTTATTTCTACTTGTCCCTCCATTTCATAAAAAACTGTTTTACATGTTAGAATACTCACTATTTCAAATGTAAACGATATGTGTGTGTTAAAGGGGTCATGAACTGGCTTTTTAAATTTTATTATATTGTTGTCTGAGGTAAACGTATGATGTTCGCTTGGTTTTTGCATTCAAAAACATCAAAATGAATAAATAATAGGCTTTTTTCTACCCTAGTTTTGAGCCCAGCTCAGAAACACTCGGTTTTTATAGGCGTCTCGCACTGAAGACTTGGAAGTAAACGCCCACTGCTGTGAGTGGATAACAGTTTTGCATATTATAATGAGTTTTGACTCACCCGTTGGTGCACTTGGGTGAAAAATGTTTTGAAAACGTCCAATATTGTAAAATGGCAACCGGAATTATTGGCCCATACATGTTCGACCCAGAGTCCGTGTGTTGCACCATTCCTGTCGGATCCAATATAGACGGCACAGCACCGTTCTTTACTCTTTATTCGGTTCTGCAAATCCAGTCTTGTTTACAAAGTAATCCTAGGGCCCTATAAAATTCATTTTATTTTTTCCCAAATTCCATTTTATTTTTTCCCAAATTCCGTTTTTTTTCCGTTTTAATTTTTGCAAATTCCGTTTTTTTCCGTTTTAATTTTTGGGAATTCATTTTTTCACCCTTTACTGTTATTTTAGTTGTAAAAAGAGTGTGCTTTTTATTCCGTAATCGCAGAAATTATAGGGCCCTATAATCCTCAGTGAAATGAAGCGAACAGACGGATGATGTTTTCAGCTGGAATGTCATTAAAAATAAAGTTTATCCATGCAGTCCTATTGGTATCCACAGGAAGCTTATGCAGCGACTGTCTTCTTCCACAACCATGCGCTGCACAGAGACAACAAATATTTTGATCTCGTTTGAATTGTGCCCTGAATTACACATTAATTATGTTTGTCTATTTAAAAGAGACATTTTAAAGTCAAGAAAGTCGAAGTTTGATGTTAAACTGTAGAAAATCCATAATTACAAAGACTACAAACCCCAAAGGCGCACATTTTCTCTCAATGCATGAAGCTAACTTTACTGAAGCTAACGTCTGTCATTGTTTCTATAGTCTTACGTTATAATCGTAATGTTACGCCGTCATGTTTGCTGAGTGTTTTGTGCCAGAAAAACGTTTTCGTTTAAAAACTGAGATCTTTTGCTACGTTTGCACCTCCCGTCCAGACTAAAACGGAAAAAACAAAAACCTAAAATGGAGAAGTCTCGAAACGCTGCAGCTCCGTTTTGCGTTTTGAATCTCCGGAGGGTGTTTTAGTGAAGACGGGACAAAACGGAGGACTTTAGAAACGTTAACGGTCGGCTCTATGATTGGGTGTCATCAGTAGAGCCTGACCGATAAAGGATTTTGAAGGCCGATACCGATACAAATATTTGTTTTTTTAAAATCCGTTATTCCGATATATCGGCCGATATTTTTATTTTTATTTTTTTCAGAAACGCGCTACAAAACATTAACAAATTTCCCTAACATTAGTTATTTGTAGTTATGTATGAGTTTTAACTAAAATATAATAATGCATTTTAAAAATAAACTTGTTTCTTTTATTGTCGCAACAGAACAGAGTAACCAAAGCTCATTAATGTTAACGTTAGCGGTCTTCCACTGATGATGGTGGCATTAGCTAGCTTTGTGGTTAGCTAGTCTATGATGAGCCATAATTTAGCAATGGATTAACGTCATACTGCAAATTTTAAAACATACATTTTCAATATAACAGGCCAAGGAGAGATGATACGTCTCATTGCTATAACTGTCACGTGCTATTAAATAAATACTTCAATCACATTGATAGTCAACTATACAACTCCAACACTCATGACATGGTTTAAGCGTGTTTCGTCCATTTTTATTTTATTATTATTGAAATATTCATTTATCGGCCATTATAACTGCCGATACCGATAGTTTGGAAAATGCCTAATATCGGTCGATAATATCGAGCCTGCCGATATATCGGTCTGGCTCTAGTCATCAGTCGTGACGTGTCCTTCCCTGATTCGTCAGCCACCCATCATATGACCCGTACCCGAAGAAACATACAAAAACAACCTCGTCGTCGGTCCATGAAAAGAAATCTCTGGCCTTCGACATTTCTAATCTTTTGCAGAGGTAGCTAACGTTACTTTCTTCTTCATCAAATCTGAGGAATAGTCAATCCGTTTCCTGTTAACACCAGCGCGTGCATGCCCAGTGTTGGTGAATGGTCACGTGATCCGCGTTTTCAGTCGTTTTAATGTGGACGGAAATCAATTCTAATACGCAGATAAAACGCTGGTGTGGACGGAGATCGTATTCATTTTTAATCCTCCGTTTTTAAACGAAAACGCAGTAGTGTGGACGGGGCCAGAGGCTCTCTATTCTGACCAAGTATTTGAAGGTTGAGCAGCGATCTCATTGGCTACTGATACAGCAGGAACCAATCAGCTGTGCCCTATAGAGAATGATGTGATTGCAAGCAGACCCATCAGCTTGTGTCATCTACATGACAGAACTTTAAATGTTTAACTTCGTAACGCCTAAAACCCAAACTCAGATTTACAGATTTACAAAGTAAAAAACAACAGAAGAATTAAAGAAAGCTACTTTTTATAAAATTATCAGCTTCACATTTCTGTAAAAAAAAAATCCCACTCTTTCTCTTTCATCCGCTTGTAAATTCTCAATTGTAGGTCTCCTGTACTTTGAAAGAGCAACCTAATATTTTTTTTCTATGGAAATCACCATTTACAGTCGCCACACTCTACCAAAATGTTCAGTCGGAGTCATTATTATGAGCTTTTAGGTTGACGGTTACAGAAACGCTCTTCTGCTCAGTCTCTTCCTCCCCATGCATCTCGTCTCCAGCTCGTTCCATCACTGTCTGATTTCTAATAATATTTCTGTTCCAAACTTCATTTCCTACTTGTTGAGATTTATAGCCGTGATGACACCAATCAGTTTATCTCTCCATTTATCCCACATTTTCGCTTAATCATCTCGTTGCTCGCTGTCTCTTTGTGTCTGTGGGAACAGGGAGGGGGGTGGAGGGGTCTTGATTGGGAACGCTGCTAATTATGTTCCTAGACGTGACTACAAGCTGTGTTGTGGTTAGAGAGTTGTAGCACTGTCAAGCAGGAATATGACACACGGGCTCTGATGGAGGAGCAACCGTATCTTGGATTCGCTATTGAGTCAATAAGCTAGTTAGTGGTGCTTGCTGGTTAAGGCCATTAGTATTAGCATTTATACTTATATTGTGGGCTATACAACCAGACACAATGTGACAAAGATTGAAGAAAATGTGTCGAATGCCATGAAAGCGGACTTAGCACACTTTAGCAACTGCATCGCAACCCCTAGCGTCATGCACTTTCAGAAAAAAGGTACAAAAGCCGTCACTTGGGCTGTACCTTTTCAAAAGGAAAACTTTTGTCCATTGTACTAATATGTACATTTTAGGTGCTAATATGTACATTTTAGGTGCTAATATTAACATTAAGGTGCTAATATGTACATTGCTAATATGGATATTTAGGTGCTAATATGTACATTTTAGGTGCTATTGTGTACATTTTATGTGCTAATATGGACGTTTTAGGTGCTAATATGGGTATTTAGGTGCTAAAATGTAAATGTTAGGTGCTATTGTGTACATTTTAGGTGCTATATAAATTTCAGGTGCTAATATCAACATTTATGTGCTAATATGTACATTTTAGGTGCTATTATGTACATTTTAGGTGCTAATATGTACATTTTAGGTGCTAATATTGACATTAAGGTGCTAATGTATATATTTTAGGTGCTAATATGGATATTTAGGTGCTAATATGTACATTTTAGGTGCTATTATGTACATTTTATGTGCTAATTATGGACGTTTTAGGTGCTAATATGGACATTTAGATGCTACAATGTACATTTTAGGTGCTATTGTGTACATTTTAGGTGCTAAATATATACATTTAGGTGCTAATATTAACATTAAGGTGCCAATATGAACATTGCTAATATGGATATTTAGGTGCTAATATGTACATTTTAGGTGCTATGTACATTTTAGGTGCTAATATGTACATTTTAGGTGCTATTATGTATATTTGATGTGCTAATATGGACGTTTTAGGTGCTAAAATGGACATTTAGGTGCTAAAATGTAAATGTTAGGTGCTATTGTGTACATTTTAGGTGCTAATATGTACATTTTAGGTGCTCAGTATGTAAATTTTCAGGTGCTAATATGGACATTTATGTGCTAATATGTACATTTTAGGCGCTATTATGTACATTTTCAGGTGCTATTATGTACATTTTAGGTGCTAATATTGACATTAAGGTGCTAATATGTACATTTTAGGTGCTAATATGGATATTTAGGTGCTAATATGTACATTTTAGGTGCTAATATGTACATTTTGGGTGCTATTATGTACATTTTAGGTGCTTATATGTACATTTTAGGTACTATTATGTACATTTTATGTGCTAATTATGGACGTTTTAGGTGCTAATATGGACATTTAGATGCTAAAATGTAAATTTTAGGTGCTAGTATGTACATTTTACGGTGCTAATATGGACATTTATGTGCTAATATGTACATTTTAGGTGCTAATATGTACATTTTTAGGTGCTAATATTAGACATTAAGGTGCTAATATGTACATTTTAGGTGCTATTATGTACACTTTAGGTACTAATATGAACATTTTAGGTGCTATTATGTACATTTTAGGTGCTAATATGTATATTTTAGGTGCTAATATGGACCTTTATGTGCTAATATGTACATTTTAGGTGCTAATATGTACCATTAAGGTACCAATATGCACCCTTTAGGTACTTTTGAGCCCCAGTGACAGCTTTTGTACCTTTTTTTTCTGAGAGTGTTGCGAGCCGTTTCCTAAATATAAAAATCCAGCTTTAGTTTAAGGTCAATGGCACTGGACCACCCCAAACCAGAGTGTTAGTTTTAAACATACAGAACCTCTTGTGTTTAGTCCTGTTGGTGAATATGTTTTGTATATGTAAACACATTGTGGTAGTTAATGCTTAGGTGTTCAGTAATATATTTTCTCAGACTGCATTATTGCTATAGGAACATTACTTCTTGTTTTTCTACACATGAAGCTCCCATTAGCCCCTGTTGAAGCTCTAAAAATGCTCTAAAAATAAAGGTGCCATGGAAAAAATGATTTTGGATATCACCAAAGAACCTTTGGTGTGAAGAACATTTTAATAATCTAAGGAACTTTCTCCACTATAAACAACCTTTTGTGCTATGTAAAGATTCCGTAGATTTTAAAGGTTCTTTATGGAACCATCAATTCCAATAGAGACGTAGAACGTATCAGACTTGTAAGGGAATGATAGGAGAGAAGAGCTCAGGGGAAAGGCCATGGAGGTGACAAACGGAGGTGGAGAGAGGAAGATGACAGAGGAAGAGGAGAGATGAGCTCGAGGTGTCTCCTCTCGTGATATTGCCACTGTTTTTGCATAATGCGTGATGAGTCTCCATCACCTCGCCTCCCGCACAACAATTTCATTACAGACGGCTAATAAATGTTTCATGGCAGAACAAGCTGCTCGCCTTGGCTTTATTAAATCTGAGATAATAAAAGAAGAACGGCAAAAAAATGAAAGCGGGAGGGGAGAGATAGGAAGAATGCCATAGATATCCTCAGAACAGGGCTGCCGTATCTCCTGTTTCTGGGGCAACGAATCCCCGTCCCCCCTCGACGCGTCTTTTTTTCTTCTCGCCCTGCCACAGAGAGACAGGAAATGAGAATCTGGCTGACAGGATATTGCGTTTCTGGTGGCCTGGGGATTAGCTGTTTTATCCAAACACACACACACACACACACTCGCAGACTCACTCTCGCCTCACACAACTCAACACATCGATCCTGTCGGTCCCTGAACCCTTGAGCATCGCACATACACACGAGAGATGCTGGAAAGCGACGTGTGTGTGTGTTTGTAATGTACGGTCAGGTCTTGCTGTCAGTCAGGAAATGTATCACAATAAGTACGTCAGCACATCAATGGTGCATTATGGTCTCGAAACAGTGAAATGCTCTATACAAGATGTAACGGTGGCATGTTATGAATCAGTATTTGGTCTGTTGACAAGTGGAAAGTGAATACCATGCATTTTGTAGGTTTTCGGAAATGTATTTGAGTAGGGATGCACGATATATCGGCCACTATATCGGTATCGGACGATATATGATAATTTTTAATGTTATCGTTATCGGCCCAACAAGAACATTTAGCCGATATCTAAAAGCCGATAAATAATGTATTATTTCCTTCAGCTGAAGCACTTTAGATGTGCACTGTTCAACATGATGCTTTTAAATTGCTTGAAATATGATTGAAATCACTTAAAAGAAAATCCAGTTAAAGTGCAAAATGTGCAGCGCAAGTCTGTCATATCGGCTACACAACATTAAAATAAGAACATCATAATTGTGTTTGTATCTTGGCTTTTAATGAGGAAAATCAAAATTGGCTAAAAATTTAGGATTTAGATTTATCGAGCCAAAATATCGGTTATCGGCTTTCAAATATAAAGAATCATCGATTCTCGATATCAGGCCAAAATTGTCATATCGGTGCATCCCTATATTTGAGGAATGAGACATCATTGCTACTGTGGAAATGTGTCGAAGGCATAGTTCCCCACAAAATTGTCATCAGTTCTGTGATGTTATCCCAAACCTGTGTGAATTAGTTTCAAAAAAGAAGATATTTTGATAAAAAATCCTCAGGGTTGTTTTGGACCCCATTGACATTCACTGTACAGACGCTTTTTCTCTCTGATAGGAACTTCTGTCCAGACTGAGCTTTTGTGGGTACATTTAAAAAAAAAAAAAAAAAACGCTTTGTGGACTGTGAAAACGTAGGTATTTGAAAACGAAGACGCATGTTTAGTCATGTGACGCTTATAGATATGCTTACACCGCTATAGAGTGCCAAAGTAATGACGTCACTTTGTAGGACAACTTGGAAGCTAGCGGCACTTGGGTTCCCTCGATCATTTTACCCATAGAATTTTGGAAAATCGCAAAAAAATAAGGTCTAAGAGTTGTGACCCACACATTTTGTCTCATAGTCCAGCTTAAGTAAGTTTCTGTTGTAGAAAAGTTGTTAATTTAGTTCATTTATCTATACCGCCAGTCTGGAGAAAACAGTGATGTCATCGTCCAGCTCAGGTCAGTTCTCATATAATGGCAGATCAATAATGTTAGATATTAAGTGTCCCCAACTAAGCAAGCCAGAAGCCAATAAAGGTTTGAAATGACATGAAGGCGAGTAAATGGCGGATGAGTAAATTGCCTGGCTGGACCCTTCAAAATGACTCTTATTAGTGTAACATACAGAGGCAGAAAGCTCCTTTTCTACATCTAATGTTTCTTTCATTACAGAATCAATGACAGCATGAACATCTCTCTGTTCTATTGGTGCAAATCAAGAAAAAGAAAAGCTCAAGAGACATTATAATTCACTTACTTCAAAAGTAATGTTGGTATTAAGTAAATCATATCATTATCTCTCATAAAATGTGTTTTGGTATCAAGGTCCCATCAGTTAAAGGAGTAGTTGACTTTAGAAAAACCTTTGCTGATAATTTACTCACCCCCATGTCATCCAAGATGTCCATGTCTTTCTTTCTTCAGTCGAAAAGAAATTAAGGTTTTTGATGAAAACATTACAGCATTTTTCTCCATATAATGGACTTCAATGGGGACCAACGGTTCAAGGTCCAAAAGACAGTTTCAGCGCAAACTGTTCAGAAGGGCTTTAAACGATTCCAGACGATGAATGAGGGTCTTATCAAGAGCAAAAAAAATAACATGATGAACAAAATGAACAAATCTTTTCCGAGTCATTTGGTTCATTCAACGATTGAAGCGAACAAATTGACCCGGAAAAGTTTCGTTCATCATTGATGAACGAGTTTGAACAGGAGAGTCACACAGAACAGAGCAAGGCGAGCATTTGAGCTTATAAAACTTAAACTTTGTTATTATTTATTTATTAAATGAGCGATCGTTTCGCTTGATAAGACCCTTATTCATCGTCTGGAATCGTTTGCAATCCCTTTGGAACAGTTTGCACTGAAACTGTCTTTTGGACCTCTGAACCGTTTGGTTCCCATTGAAGTGCATTAATGGAGAAAAATCCTGGAATGTTTTCATTCTTTCTTCAGTCGAAAAAGAAATTAAGGTTTTTAAATGAAAACATACCAGGATTTTCTCCATATAATGAACTTCAATGGGAAACCAAACAGTTCAAGGTCCAAAAGGCGGTTCAAGGTCCAAAAGTTTCAGTGCAAACTGCATAATGACCAAATCTTTTTCAGAGTCAATTTGTTCGTTTCATTCATTGAATGAACCAAATGACTCGGAAAAAGATTTGTTCATTTTGATAAACGAGTTTGAACCTACACTATTCTCACAACCAATTCGTATCGAATTCGTACGAGTGATTAAAAAGTGGCTAATTCTTACTAATTCATACGACCTCACTCGGTAACGAATTCGTATGATTTGTCCAAACCTACGTGATGGGTAGGTTTAGGGGCGGGGTAGGGGGTAGGTGATTCGTATGGATTCATACGAATTGGCCAATTCGTAAAATATGTACGATTTAGCAAAAATCGCTCTAATTCGTACGAATGAGGTCGTACAAATTGTTACGAATTAGCCACCTCGTAAAATTCGATACGAATTCTCATGAGATCGGGTTGGTTCAGAAACCAGGAGAGTCACGACGCTCATCACAGAACAGAGCAAGGCAACCATTTGAGCTTATAAAACTTCAATTTCTATTTATTTTTTAAATGAGCGATCGTTTCGCTTGATAAGACCCTTATTCATCGTCTGGAATCGTTTAAAGCCCTTTGAACAGTTTGCACTGAAACTGTCTTTTGGACCTTGAACCGTTTGGTTCCCATTAAAGTCCATTATATGGAAAAAATCCTGGAATGTTTTAATCAAAAACCTTAATTTCTTTTCGACTGAAGAAAGAAAGACATGGACATCTTGGATGACATGGGGTGAGTAAATTATCAGCAAGTTTTCAAAAAAAAAAACTTATCGAAAAGTGTTACCGCATGATTTCTACATGATCATCTAAAAAAACGATTCTCATTATTCTCACTACATATGAGATTACAAATGTGATTTTTACTTTATTGCAACCTTGATAGACAGTAGTCTTTCTAATGAGCCTGTTGAAGTGTTCTTCATAAGACATTAAAGTAACCATCTGAATTCAGCAGAGAGTGGTAAGCAATATTTGATGGTGTGCAATGACACTATTTGTTGTTTTATTAGCATTAAATGACGTGTCTCACCGCAATCAAACATAATTAGACAATTAAAGCCTGCATGCCACCCATACATTATCATTCCAGTACCTTGTGCATGTTTAAGAACTGCGTTCGTCGCATGTTAAGCTGGTTTTCTAGTGACGTGATTGGGTCAGTGTAAAATGTGTCAGTTTAGCTGCTCACCTGCGCTTTCTCTTTTGCGTTCGAGTGGTCTGGGGTGTACATTTTTATCAGCTACCTGTTGGTTTTCTCATATTTCATCATTGTGAATATTGGTGTGCATGCGTGTTCGGGGAGGGAGGGTGGCGGAGTGGGTTGTGGGGAATGCTGGGAGATTTTAATAACGCAGAAGCAGTGCAGTGAGATTTAATAAAAGAAGATGATGTGATTACTGAACCCTGGCTCTGAGCCACCTTCCCTCACAGCAATATCCGCTCTCTTTCTTTCCCTCTCGCTCTCACACACACACACACAAGCACCAACCCTTGCAATTATGTGTACATGTATGATTTACATACTGACTCCCTATATATACAAAGATGCACCAAAGTCTGTGGGATAAACCTTGCAACTATGACAGTAAGTGTTTGATTATGCAAAATTATGTGTTCGTGCATGGATTAGGCCCACACACTATGATTTGGCTATAGATTTATGTAAAACCTTATTGAACTGACATCATGAACACAACTTGTTCGTACATATCGCCTGATTTTTTTTTTCTGCACCCATAATTTCTTTCCCCCAAGGTAGTTTCATCCTCGGTTAACTCTGGTTTTCAGATGTTCAAGTATTAACATTATTGTTATTTTTGTAATTATGTTTAATGTGTCTGATTTTCCCCTAAGAACATTTTATCCCCTTTTTTAAAGTTTGTGACAAAACATGTCCGTGAGAAAAAATGTCTCACTCATTTATTTTGTTTTCGTGAAGTATGAGCCGGGAGTGTTGTGCGATACACTCTTACGGTCAGTTGCTGAATGAATGTTGTTCATGGGTTTTAGAGTTGGTCGTCTTTGATCTGGATGGAGTAGGTGGTGATTTGGGTAATTTGGCATTTTTTGGCAGATGGATTGAGACAGATTAGCCATAGCAGCTGCGTTTCGGACAGGATCATCATATCTGTGCAGATTAGAGGCTATAATGTGTGGACCTGGCTGGCTCTTCCTTCAGCAGATTTCTGATATGACACCTTCATCTCCTGCACTCAACACACACACACGCATGAGGGCAATCCGTCTCTGCAACTGTCATGAAGTCTGTGTTATCGCCTCCAACGTGTTTTGTTTTCATCTTATCATGTGTGACAGCATCTAATAATTTAATGTGCTTCTTATACGTGTGCTTTTAATTTCATTAGTGGTCATTGCTAAAGGTTTCAGCTTTATTTACTGCCCTTACACTCAAAATGTTTGTTTTTTTTTCACAGCAATCTTCTTAAAGAAACCTTTCAGTCAACATTTTTTTCTTAGTGTGTAAAACATTTTAAAAACTTAAGAACATTTTGTGTGATGAAAGATTACATGGATGTTAAAGGCTCTTTGTGGAACCATTGATGCCAATAAAGTACTTTTGCATTTAAAGGGATAGTTCACTATTTTTTGATGTGTTTTATCTTTACCTCAAGGGCATCCAAGATGTAGGTGTCTTTGTTTCCGCAGTATTTTCAATTTTGATATTTTTAGGTCAAACTGTTCTTGTCTGTCAGTCATATAATGAAGCTCTATGGTCACCACCTCAAAGAGCATGCACAGAGAAGCCCAGATTAAACATGATTTAATGACTCGTAAATGTAAGTACACATTGATGGCCTAAGACACGAAACGAGCGGTTTGTGTGGGAAAACAAACAGTATTTATTTTGTTTTTTACCTCTTGTTACCACAAAGCGCCCGTGCCCTCAGATCAGTTGGACGTGGCTGTGGTTACAAGAGGTAAAAACGATATAAATACTGTTTGTTTTCTCACACAAACCGCTCGTTTCATGTCTTAGGTCATCAATGTGTACTTACATTTACGAGTCATTAAATCATGTTTAATTTGGACTTCTCTGTGCATGCTCTTTGAGGTGGTGACCATAGACCTCCATTATATGACTGACAGACAAGCACAGTTTGACCTAAAAATATCAAAATTGAAAATACTGTGGAAACAAAGACACTTACATCTCGGATGCCCTTGAGGTAAGATAAAACATACCAAAAAATTATTTCAAAGTGAACTATCCCTTTAAGAGTGTATTTTAAGCACGAGGGTTAGTTCTAGACACAATGTTCATTTGTTGGGTGAACTATTCCTTGAAATGATCGCTTGTCCTGCACTGTGATAGAATGATGCATCAAATGGGACTGAGACCACAATATCATAGACTTGGCTTTTTTTGTAATGGGAAAGCAATCGCCCAGAACACCCTAACAACCACATAGCAACAGCCTAAAATCACGCCAGCATGTGTAAACACCACATTAGATGTAAAAACCAGGTGTTTGACAGTAACTTCACAGGTTCATGCCACATTTTGGGTGAATGGTGACTGTTGCTTTGGCTTAATGAAATGTACATAAGGATTAGATTGTCATCGAGCGTCTACAGGTCCATCTGTGGGTACCTGTCAATAATTATGAGAGTACATGAGCACGGCCGAATATAGGTGCTGGTAAATGTGTGTGTGTGTGTTTATTCGAGTGTGTGAAAAAGAGAGAGAGAGAGATTAACCCCATGCTATCCTCAATCCCTGGTTATGAGTTTACAGCGTCTGTCTGGGCATCGCACTGTTTAAACAACAATCTAATTAATCCCGTCTTTATTAGTTTCACGGAGCTGGGGAGGGAGGACGGGAGGGAGGACAGGGAATTCTGGCAGAAAATATCAAGCGGTGAGGGAGGGGGAGAGGAGGGAAAAACAAGGAGTTTGGAGAGCGAGAGTGCCTTTAAAACCAATTGTGATGTTGATGAGCCACGATACAGGAAAACACCGTTTAAAGAGAGGCATTGGTAGTGGGACAAATTACCTTCGTAATGCATTTGCTCATTTTTGCCCCGTACTGTAAATGTTTATCATCTTAGAAAATCATTGGTAAGTTTAAAACATTCAGCAAAGCACACGATGATAGTAACACCAATATCACAGGTTCAATTCCCAGGTCATATGTACAGCTTAAATGCAGTGTAAACAGCGTTGGGACAATGTACAAATACAATTAATTTACATTTTTTCTTTAATGGGAGTTTTTTAATATTTAGACAAAAAAAAATATGGTTCTCAAAGGAAAAAAACCCTTGATTTCTGATAGATTTGTAATGTAAATCAATGAGATTTTTATAACAGTATAACAAACAAGCATATTTATAAAAAATGTCAGTCATCTCTCAATAATTTTTCAAAATCTTAGTTTGTAATATTTTATTGTCAGGGGCAAAACAGAGAGATGAACACGTAATAAAAGCTCCTCAGAAGCCTGATGGATCATATTTGAACCTTACATTTTAATACGATTTTTAATATCAATAATCAAATAAACCTAAGTTGCGTTAATCCAGTAAATGTTCATCATCAATTATAAATAAAACATCATCAAATAACAATAAAAACTATTAAGGCCAGGATTAGGCCTTAGTTGATTTAGGATATTTAACCTACAAATGGTCTTCGTTTCCTGTTTACACTTCTGGGCTTCGGGGTCTATACGACCCCAACAATTTATTGAGTAATTGTACAAAAAATATACATTTTTAATCATACAAATAATATATCTTTTTTTTTTTTACTTCTCATCTATTCATTAATGCTGTGTTTTTGGAGATTTAAAGTACTTTTGTATTCATATTCCACACAATTCCTCAACTACACCATTAGCTTGCTAATGAAATATTATTTTTTATGATACATTGCATTTATGCTCTGGTACTAGGCCTTCATTTCTGGGTAAAAATGTTCAGTTATTTTTTTTGACACATGAAGAAAATATATTTCATTTTTTTACATTTCCCACACTGTAAAAGTAAATATACTTTATCTAATCAATAGAATTGTGGCAACAGATTACAAGAAAAAATATGAATGAAATGTAACAAATTAGAATTGAGTAATAATTAATCAAATTATTCCTTAAACTGTAACCATTTAAAATGAGTAAAGTTTACACCAAAACAATTTAACAAAAATATCTCACTAACAGACTTCAAAGATTAATTAAGAACTCATTATTTTATATTGCCAACATTGAAGACACTTGAATTACTGAAGGAGAAAACCATAATTTTAAAACAAACCTAAAAAACCAAACACCGATCAGCATAATGATGACTTCAATTTATGTTTTGTTTAGTTTTTTGTAAGTTTTACTCATTTTAAATGGTTAACTTTTAAGGAATTAGTTTGTTTGTTAATTAATTTGTTAAATTTAGTTATTAATATTGCTTGTAATCTCTTGCCACAATTTTTGTTTTGATTAGATAAAGCATATTCATTTTTTTAAAGTGCATTCATTTCAATGTGGGGTCATTGACCCCGAAGACCAGAAGTGTAAACATTTTTTTACATACACTCTCAGAAAAAAGGTACAAAAGCTGTCACTGGGGCTGTACCTTCTCAAAAGGTACACTTTGTACCCAAAGGCTGCATATTGGTACCTTAGTGGTACATATTAGCACCTAAAATGTACATATTAGCAGCTAAAATGTACATATTAGCACCTAAAATGTACATATTAGCAGCTAAAATGTACATATTTTCACCTAAAATGGACATATTCGCTTATGAAATAGACATATAAGCACATAAATGTACATATTACCACCTAAAATGTACATATTAGCTCCTGAAATTGACATATTAGCTTATGAAATGGACATATAAGCACCTAAAATGTACATATTAACACTTAAAATGTACATATTAGCACCTAAAATGTACATATTAGCACAAAAATGGACATATTAACACCTAAAATGGACAAAAGTTTACCTTTTGAAAAGGTACAGCCCCAGTGACAGCTTTTGTACCTTTTTTTCTGAGAGTGTACCTTCAGAACAACCAAATCAAGCCCAGTTTTGTGTGTGTATAGATAGATAATGAATGAAAAGTCACAAAATCTTATTCCACTGAGATGAAGGGAACCTTTTTTTTAAGTCGATTGGGTCGTATAGACCCCATGACCCTTTTATAGATATAAATGTGTCTTAGAAAAGCATCATGAGACAAAACAATGACGCTGATATATTTTAAGACATAAGATTTGATTGATTTTAGTCTGGGACTAGCTTAATAGGGTAAAAGTTATTCTTCCCATAAAGATTTCACAGCAAAGATGTGTGTCGTGACCTAAAGGAGGACGTTTTTACAATTAAACAATTCCTATCAATCAGACGACAGAAGGCATGTAATAGATTGTGTGCGAGTTTTGATCTAGAAACTTGCAGAAACAGAGGGATTTATAGGGTTAAATACATTTTTGCTTTGTTGCTTATGACATCTTGTGCGTTGTCAAATATTGCCACCCAGTGTCACAGACAAAACATTGCATAAAGTGAGCGTTCAGTGACACTTTGTGTGTGTGTGTGTGTCAGGTTGTTCGTGTGGAAGTGCAGTGCGTGCCTGCAGGCGATCGGGCGCTCGGAGCTCATCATGCGTGTCCTGGGGCAGGTGTATCACCTGGGCTGCTTCAGCTGCTGCGAGTGTGAGCGCCGGCTGCAGAGAGGTGATGAGTTTGTGCTAAAGGAGGGACAGCTGCTCTGCCAGAGGAGACTATGAGAAGGAGAGAGAGATGCTGGCCGCCATCAGCCCGGCCCCTACCGAGTCTGGTAACCCTCTTGACCTCAATTGAAGGTTGATATTTAAGGAGAAGAGATGTTCAAATAGTTCAGAAATGACACAGTTCACCTTGAAGCCAATGCTCAGTTTCCCTCTGCAGTGAAGAGTGAGGATGAGGAGGGTGGTGGTGTCCTCGTCGGGGGAAGGCTGGGGATGATGGGAAGGATCACAAGAGATCCAAGAGACCACGTACCATCTTGACCACGCAACAGCGTCGCGCCTTCAAGGCTTCTTTCGAGGTGTCTTCCAAACCCTGCCGAAAGGTCAGCAGTCACGGGTGTGGATTGTATGTGGAAACAGCACTGATGTCCATCTCATGCATGCTCTGTTGTCGCAGGTCAGAGAAACTCTCGCCGCTGAGACGGGACTGACAGTGAGAGTCGTGCAGGTGTGGTTCCAAAATCAGAGAGCAAAGGTAGGATGGCGTCATTTATTGATACGTTCTGAAAATGTTCCCGTTTGAAATTCCATCTTATGATTTATCCAGGTAAAAAAAAAATTAAAAACAACATCCTTGATCTACTGACCATATTTTAGGGTGTGCGTTATGTCTAAGGGTTAAAAGGGAGTATGATTAAATTAAACTGAAAATCAAATAACTAAATTTGACACACAAACAAAGCAAATTTTTGACAAAAAGTTTTAAATGTGGCTTGACAAAGACTTGATTGTAAGTTTAAAGGTTTACAGGCCTGAAGAGACAGACAGAACAATAGATAGAAAGAACGATTGATAGAACGATATTCAGACACAGCTAGAAAGAAAGAATGAACGATAGAAAGAACAGACATAGACAAAATGATAGACAGAGAACGATAGACACAGATAGACTGATAGATAGATAGATAGACAGACAGACAGACAGACAACAACAGACAGACAGACAGACAGACAGACAGACAGACAGACAGACAGACAGACAGACAGACAGACAGACAGACAGACAGATAGATAGTAGGGCTGTCGACTAATCAGTCGAATGCCGTCTTGGTCGACTGAAATTCTTATTGGTTCAACCAGTCGCATTTTATTTTTTTTGCCAATAGAAATACATTTTCAATAATTTACTCCTTGATATTTATTCCTTTATAAAGCAGTTATTTATTACTGTATTCTAAATATAATTAGCTTATGTTTTATCCCCAACTTTAAATGCTTTAATTTAGGCTATTTCTTGTAACTGCGCCACAGTTTAGCGCACACACATAACACACTCGGGAACCTGCACCTACTGGCTGCGACTGCTGCTCGCGCTCAGTAAGGGATGTACCGGTAGGTAGACTTGCTGTATTCATTCAGTTCACGCTACTTTAGTCGACAGAATGTCCAAGCAATCTAAATCTTTTGTCTGGCTACATGTTTGTGGGAGGTAGGCGACAGTGGCGACCGCGTTGCTCCATTATGAGCGCGCACATCGCGTGCCTATTTGAAATCGAACTCAGACGCGCAAAAGACATGAGCAATCAACGGCTTTATCATACTGACTCAATAGATTGTTTTCTTAATAGGTTTTTATTTGTACACTTGACTCATT
>JAQIUQ010002395.1:385000-425000 GCA_030378365.1 Hybognathus amarus | reverse complement strand
GTCCGCTCATGATGAGGAGGAGAGAGTGAGCCAATCAGCAGTAGGGGCATGTCCGCTCATGATGAGGAGGAGAGAGTGAGCCAATCAGCAGTAGGGGCATGTCCGCTCATGATGAGGAGGAGAGAGTGAGCCAATCAGCAGTAGGGGCATGTCCGCTCATGATGAGGAGGAGAGAGTGAGCCAATCAGCAGTAGGGGCATGTCCGCTCATGATGAGGAGGAGAGAGTGAGCCAATCAGCAGTTGGGGCATGTCCGCTCATGATGAGGAGGAGAGAGTGAACCAATCAGCAGTAGGGGGCGTGTCCACTCATGATGAGGAGAGAGTGAGCCAATCAGCAGTAGGGGGCGTGTCTACTCATGATGAGGAGGAGAGAGTGAGCCAATCAGCAGTAGGGGGCGTGTCCACTCATGATGAGGAGAGAGTGAGCCAATCAGCAGTTGGGGCATGTCCGCTCATGATGAGGAGGAGAGAGTGAGCCAATCAGCAGTAGGGGGCGAGTCCACTCATGATGGGGAGAGAGTGAGCCAATCAGCAGTAGGGGGCGTGTCCTCTCATAATGAGGAGGAGAGAGTGAGCCAATCAGCATTAGGGGTGTGTCCACTCATGATGAGGAAGAGAGAAAGTGAGCAAGAGAGAGATTTGAAGACTGTAGAAAGGGATGGCTGAGAGACATTACAAAAGAGAAAAGGGCAAATGAATATCAGTGGTAAAATAAGGGTTATGATAAGGCAAGAGCTGTGGGACCCGCGTTACTATTAGAAAAGCTTTCCAGCGCTGAAGAGACTTGAGCGGTAAGGCCTGAAAACAGACGAAAAGGTTGTGTTTCTGCTCCATATGCGAGTAACATTGGTATTGCTGTTTCGCAGAACCAAGATATGCTGTTGTTGTAATGTTAGCTTTAATAACAGGACAGTTTTGAGTGTTGTTTGTATGGAGCTGCTGACAACTAACAACCAACTCTTGCTAATACTCCTGTGCGTTTTGGGGGCGGAGCAATGAAGGGAGGGGTGTGTTTCTCAGAAATTGCTTACTGCACCTTTAATGTGCCAAACAACCTCTGTAGTCCCATTTAGCCACTTGTTAGTAAACACCCTTTTCAAGACAAATAAAAGCTATTAATGATGTATTTTATTTTGTAGAATACAACGTCAAATTGAGCTTGTTAACCACAGACCTTATTTCAGGCATATAACCAAAAACCCATTAACTTTTAGGATGATGGGACTAAAAGTGCTAAAATGTTAACTCGTGTCTGGGTTTTGGATGACAAAATACAAACAGCGCTACAAATGACTGTCCCATCAAATAATGAAACGATATAGGAGTGATTTCTGACACAGCCCAAGCCTATTTCCACTCTCTTCTTATTGCTTTGCAATCTTTATGTCCTTCCTTATGTAAAGGAATCAGCTTTTATTATTTTAATCTAATGTGAAAACCAAAATAGTCTAGCATGCTGGGCTGGCTAGAAGTCAATGTATGTTAATATTTCTTGTCAAGTAAAAATGTTTATTAAAGGTGCACTCAGTAGTTTTGTGTATGTCAAGCCGACCGATATAGCAGTTGTCTTGGACTTACACTGACACCTAGTGGCGTGGATGCAGCATCACATTTGGACCAGGGTTATTATAGTTAACGATAAAAAAAAACAAAAAAACATTTTTGTAGCTTGAAATAAAGTTCAAATGCTGCCATGGCAACATTTTATTTAGTTTAACTTGACAGGCTAAAACTAAAACTGAAATAATAAATACTATATACACATATTTTTTAAGAAAGCTAATAGAATTAAACTGTTATAAAAAATAACTGTTAATTTGTATTTTATTTTGAAGACTGTTGATTTTTGTAAGTGTAAAACTCTTAATGAGATAATAATCTGAGTGCACCTTTAACATTTTAAATTCGTTTTCACAAATTAGAAATGTTGACGGCTAGTGCAGTATTTTTTTATAAAGCAATTTAATTTGGAATTAATTTGTTCGTTTTTTAAATACTGGCAGTTTCTCAGAAAGAGATTTATTGTTTAATGTTTCAAGCCGCCTTAACTGTGCATTATACAATTAAAGAGACAAAATATTAAAATAGTACACCATAAAATAATGAAATGTCAAAAATTAAAGTAACCAAAACCACAAACGAGATTATTTGACATAAATCTCAGGTTTTTAAACAGTATAACATTTGGACACAGGGTAAAGTTTCTCTGATTAAAAAATATATATATATATCAAGGGCCTTGATTTGTACACCGCAAAACTGGTGGTACGACGACGACTATGAAAAACATGTAGGTTTTAGATTGTTAGGCATCAGGTAAATTGTAGGGATGTGCTCTAATCTCCAAACTGAGATAAGGAAATAATCAGGGTTATTGCTGTTACAGGGTCAGTTAGCCTACAGTTACAGGGTTGATCATAAAAATGACATCTATCGCTTTAGTACTGACAGGAAAAATAGCACAAAGTATTAAGAAGACCCCCTAAATGTTACAGGATGTGTACATTTGGCAGTGTTGCTAATTGTGCTTTATTGTAATATACTAAATGTGTTGGTCACATGACTGTTGTTGTAATTAGCACTATTGTTATTCGTGTATTCACCTCTTTTTACTCATTTTGTTCTTATTGACTATTTTTAATGGCAACAATAGCACTGGAATATTTATGTTGCAGCATGATACTTATGTGAAATGTATTATTTATATTGAAGAATGTACAGTAAGTCCATCTGCTTATGAAAACCCTCACTGGAATGTAGTTTCTAGTACACTGGACTTGACTTTCTGCTAAATCAAGTGTGCGCACATATCCATGAACCATTTTGTGATACTGGACTGTTTTATTTAGTGTTATGATATTTCTTCAAAGGACTGCGGTGATGACAGCTGTTGATGGGGAGATGAATGGGTTTCTTTTAGTGTGATGACTTTCAGTGAACATGTTTTTGTGAACGGTGTTCTCCAATATAACTCGTCATTTCAAACATCGACGCCTGGCTGTGTGATTTATGGCCCATGCACTCTGATAAGTATGTGATTCTGGTAAAACAGTTACATTTCTTTCCTCTTTTGATAAAAGATCTGTTCAACTCGGTGGTCAAAGGCTCAGAACCCTGTGTCCTCCCTCCTGTTTAACCAGCGGTCAAAGCAATCCTAATCTAATGCCTCCCTACAGTCTTTTGTTCCTGGACGCAGGGAACCGGTGGGCATGTGAGGGGGAGATATTACATGTCTGCATTCTTTGGTTTAATATTATACTTTGACGCCAAGGTAAGGGGAAAACATTCAAACGGTGACTAACAGAGAACAAGAAATAACATTTATAATTGGCATAACGGCATAAACGAATTTAATCATATATCATTTTCATGTATTAATTGCATTTTCATTGCCACGTTTTGTGTAAACAGCTTGTTACAAAACTTTTTTTTTAAAGAGACCTTCCCAAACTTCATAGGTTGTCTATAAAAGCCTCTATAATGTTACGGACTGTTACGGTTATGCGCGATCCCATTATTATCCCAAGCAAGCACTATACAAAGTTCAAGTTAAGATACTGCCCAAAAGAGTCATTCTGTTCTGTGATGTCAATGTGTCATGCGAGTCTCGATCTCACGAAAGTTTGTATCTATAACACGAATGTCATTTCTCATGCCATTTATACGCCAAAACTCAGTTTTTGCGTGTATATGGTACGCGTTTTTCGCATGCATATGATACGCACTTTTTGGCGTATAATATTGGTGCATTCTATTATGCCCAACGAACCGACTTGGACCTCGGATTTGGCGTCACGTCCACACTAGCATTCTATTACGTTTTGCGTGGTCCGAGTTCGGAGAAAAATGGACTGCCAACCGGAAAGCTGTTGGGTCAATATCACTGTAGGGTGCCTTTTGGTGTCCTGAACATAAATAACTGATTTTCCATTATAACTTAACATACAAATGACTATGAAAGGGTGTGTTATATAAGGCTAAGTTTTTTATTCATAGCAGTAGCATTATTTGGCTCTTTAGATACATTTTCAAGATGTTCTATTGTTTTGTATAAGAGGATGTATGTTATTTTGCTATGTCCCAGGCACTGCTCATCAAATTTGAATGAGAGTAAAATAGTCCAATCTTATTTGTTTTTTAATAAAATTTTTCCTATTAATATTTAGTTTAATAAGATATTACTCAAATTTAGTGTATTGATCAGTTTATAATAAAAACAATATTTTTATTTAATAAAAAAGAAGAGTTTGTCCATGTCCCTTAAATGGTTGTCCACCCTGTCGTATTGTGGAATCTGCCCCTTTAAGAATAGGCCACCCCCATTAGTGACATCAGGACAACAGATTGTTGTATCTCTTTAGTGGCGGGAAATTCAACTGCTGAGGTGAGTAGCTGCTGATTTTACAACTAACAAATTTTCTTCATATGAGGTTGCTTACTTGTTTTGCCAAAGCTTAACATGTCCACCCTGTCGGCATAAAATATACTGGAAGTGATTCAAATACAATAATTTTCAAATATGTACATTTTAATATACCAATTATCTTCAACAACCAGACTAAATATTTACCTAGTCCCAGTTTGTTGTAAGCTAATATGCTAATTGAAGCTCAAAATGTCCACCCTGTCGTTGTTCCAAATGTCCACCTGTCGGCCACGTAGATCCATCATGCCTTGTTACCACAGTGCAGGCTGGTGGTGGTGGTGTAATGGTGTGGAAAAGTTTTCTTGGCACACTTTCAGCCCCTTAATGCCATGGCCTACCTGAGCATTGTTTCATATTTTGTCATGCTTTTTGTGTTCTGCTTTATGTGTCCACCCCGTCGTGTGCTTGTCCACCCTGTCGTGTGGCTTGTCCACCTGTCATCTTGGTATTTTTAAATAATATTTAAAACAATAATTTAATTATACCTATATAATCCATTGTGCTCGGTGTTGGGGCAATAACATGCAATTTGTAACATAATAATGCAATGAAAACATATTTAACAGTCATTTATATGTCCACGACAGGGTCCATAATTTAAAAAAATAATTGTGGGAGCTCAGATAATATATTTATTATAGTATTTGAGTGTCTACTATTATGACATGACATAAAGCGAATGGTAAATTAAAATAAAAATTTGTGAGTGTTGTGTGGGTGAAAGGCACTCTATGGTGATATTGACCCTGTTATAATGGTAGCACTGGCCGAGTACCAGGCACTTACATAAAAAAATTATATTATGACTACACCTTTTCAAAACGCAGCCATTTGAACTTGAAAATGTTCACTTCATTTAATGTTTTTCATGTTAATCTTCTGTTAGCAACACTAGCAACGTTAGTACTCACAACAACCGATTCCCCATACCTACAGGGGACGCAGTAATACGAGTGATTATAATCGTCATTTAAAATACCAAAGCGGTTCAAAAACAATGAAAACAATTCATTCTTACTAGTCACAGGGCGCAGCCATCTTGAATTTCCGAAACGGAATTCTTGCTTTGGTGTCCTCACGGTTGTCCGACATCTGAGAGGAGAAATCCGAAGAAAGGGGGCGTGTTGCTAGGCAACGTCTGTCGTCCGATTCGGATCTTCGAGACGGATGAATAATAGAACGCACCATAAGTACGAACTCCCCACCCCGCTTCCCCTAAACCTACCCAGGGGTTTTCAGTGTGTAGCATATGCACGCAAAAAGCATTTTTGGCGTATAAATGCCACGAGAAATGACAATCGTGGTATAGATATGCACTTTCATGAGACTGTGTTGGTCATGCAAACAAAATGGATTCAAACTATAGTCTCACATAGCCAGATCTGTCTCAAATAGCCTATACGTTATAATCAGTGTAATTTTAATTACCTCATCTGTCGACATGTTGCCTGTCAATTGCAGAGCTCGTGCAAACACATCCACATCACTATCAGATGCTTGCCGTTTACTCACAGCTTTATTTTTTTGTTGTCATATTCATTTAACCGTCACTCTCAGCAGCCTGGACGGCATTGGGATGTTCGTTAAAAGTATATCGCTGCAAATGTATTTACAACTTTTTAACTTCTAGCAAAAAACAAAAACGAGTATTATCTGCACGAGTCAAGCATGAGAGAAAAGTTGCTGGCTGCAGTTCACTTAACGACCACTGGTGTCGCTAATAACAAGGGTTTCTGAGGCCCTGTCCACACTACTGCATTTTCGTTTAAAACAGAGATTTAAAACGAATATGATCTCCATCCACACCAGTTTTATCTGCATATTAGAATTTGATTTCCGTCCACATTAAAACGACTGAAAACACGTAATCATGTGACCATTCACCAACACTAGGCATGCGTGTACCGGTGTAAACAATGGCTGACGAATCAGGAAGGAAACGTCATGACTGATGACACCCAATCATAGAGCCGAGCATCAGCCTCTGCGTCAGCGCTTCTGAAGTCCTGAAAACGCCTCTCGGAGATTCAAAACGCAAAACGGAGCTGCAGCGTTTCTAAACTTCTCCATTTTAGGTCTTCGTTTTTTCCGTTTTAGTCTGGACGAGAGGTGCAAAAGTAACAAAAGGTCTCCGTTTTTAAACGAAAATGCAGTAAGTGTGGACGGGGCCTGAATTCTACATATTGCCCCTTTAACTGAAGATTAACATATATTATCATAATAATTATTTTCCATTGCAGTAAAAAATTTTAATATAGATCTAAAATGAATCCTTGTTTGAGTGACAGCTTAAGCTAAATTTATAAAAGTTAGAAAGATACTAAACATATGTTAAAAAGAAAACCGTATGTTCATCTAAAAATAATTATAGAATTTTTTAAATATTTTCCTCACCAAGTCTCCTAATTAGAATACTGATTTAAATAGAGGTTCACTTTTTTCTTAAAATATACCATTTAATATTTGTAGTCCACTGCGATTAGATTCTCACAGAAGAATTTCATATTGGTGTGTGAAAAAATATAATTTTTTTATTGTGGGTGGGGTGGGGGGTGGGTCTCTTCATCTTCAAGAGAGCTGCAGAGAAAAAAACTGAAATGCATATTTTTTTTATTGCAACTTCATGTTTTAATATCATGGAAACCTTTTAAAAATGATTTCTCTCATAAATAGTGTGAAAAGTTTCAAAAACAAACCAAAAACAAACAACCAAAAAAATCGAATATCACATTACACAGTCTTTTCTTGCATCTTTTCAGTGCAAGATATTTAGGTCTGTTCTTGTGTGTGTGTGTGTTGCAGTTCTTCAAATACAATATTTCCATAATCCATTTCTTCCCAGTATTGAGTATAAAACACCTGTGCTATTGTCCTCACTAGACAGAACAATGGCGAAAACATCTATGTGGGCTGGGCGCAGCATTTTCTGTTGAAAAAAAAAAGTGTTTATATATATTTTTAATGCTTTTTCTGTAATAAATTCAAGCTGCATGTCAGATCATAGCATTATATAAACACACATACTTCACTGCTTACCTATTCCTGAAAGGTCGACGGTCTCAACACAGACAAGGAAACGGTTGAGGCGAGGTTGACACGCTTCGGCAGAGGTCTGGTTCTCTCGCAGACAGCTCTCGAACGCAGAAAACTCACTGGCACAGTCTGTTCGGATCTTCCTTATCACAGGACTGCATTGAGACATCATCAATACACCATTAATAAAGCCTTTTGTATTTGAATCCGGGTCAGTTTTGGGGAAAAGTAAACTCTCTCTAGTTATTTAATTTATCTACACACCATGTGTGTGTTGCAGTACTGTATATCTCAGGGGAAATCATTTTAATTCATTCAGTTTTACTAATGTCATTAACATGCCTAACAGCATCACATCTCAAACAATGCATTATGTTTAATAGTATTAGGTGGTGGAGAAAGTACTAATTGAAACATATTTTAGATGCAACGGCAGACTCATTTGTCGTCTAATATTTCATATGTAGTATGTATAATTAAATAACATGACTTTTTGGAGAGAAAAAACATCTAATCATGATATGTCTCATATTTCATTCTGTGTGATGGCATAACTGTGGGGTAGTTGCTATTATATATTTGTTAATAGATTGTCATTGATTTAATGAAGGAATTGTTTTGAGACCAACGTATAACAAAAATCTCACAAAACTCAACCCATGGGACAGAAGAAACGTGTTTGAAGTTGAAGAAACACATTTACATCAATGTGTGATCAAATAAGAATGAGAAGAGAGTAAAAGAAATGGAAATGCATTGGTCTGCAAGCATGACATTTGCACATACTGTGATGAAGTGCACTGTGCCACCTTCATCTTCAGGTCTAGACACTTCTCTTGCCATGATGCTGGATGAGACGCGACACAGCCACCATATTCCTCCAGCTCCTTCTGGCAGTATTTGGTTGTGATGGCCATCGCTGCCTGCCTGTCATTATGCAGTTAAATATGTTTTATTTGCCTAAATGCAAATTACAATAAATATAGCAAGACCGACTAATGTGTTCAACGACAGTCTGTCAAATAAAGTTTTAGAGAATGTTATTATTACAAAATAAATATTCTAGTTCATTCAATGCACCGGTCATTTTAGATAATGTAGTATAAACATAGCTTGGTTTGCTATCAGGCTGCTGTCATCGTATTAAAGCGCAAGCATGACAAATGTAATATAAAACTAAGCATTTAACACACAGCTGTCAGTGAGCACTACTTACATATTGAACACCTTTGATTTTGAGTCGGTTTCCTGAAGGTTACTCGCGACAGCACATCACGCAGAGACACGCACGTGTGCAAAGGGAACGTCCGCGTCGGCGCTCCCGGCTGCCGGAGGAATTCGATTGGTCAATGTTTACACTTACCGTTATCTTATTGGTCGTTTCACTGGTAGCGTGAAAGAATGGGCGTGGCTTACGCTACACACGTCTTTAAATGAACATTCATTTTTATTTACATTTCATCGTTATAATTTGTTTTTAAAAATCGTTTTTCTTTACCGAAGTCACTTCAGGACAATAATTAGTTTTAAATGAATATTTTCATGTGATATACTGAAGTTCCAAAGAAAAGAGATTTGAGATTATGTTGATTATGTTGCCAAAAATGTACTGTTTTTTTTTTGTCTTTTCAAATGTTCGTATATGTATTTTTTTTAATATGGAACTATTTATTCTGCTGTCTTGGCCAGGACTCCCTTGAAAAAGAGATTCTGAATCTCAATGGGACTATTTCCTGGTAAAATAAAGGTAAATAAAAAAAATAATAAAAAAAACAATAAAAAGAAACGACACACACACACACACACACACACACACACATATATATATATATATATATATATATATATATATATATATATATATATATATATATATATATATATATATATATATATATATTCTCATTCATACAAGATGAAAGCAGATTATGTGCCATCATAGAGATCTTCATTACTTGTTGTGTTGTCAAAACCCCTGGTTTTTCTATTTAAGTAGCTGCAAGTAGCCTAAATTTAAAGAAATGTATTTGTTTTAAATGTAAAATGTGAGAGGACGCCACCTATCCATTAATATACTTATTTTTATATAAAATTTGCATTTAATATCATTAAACATTTCAGTTTGCTTAACGTCATGTATTAAAATAAAAAAAATAGATTGGAGCTAGACAAATTTATTTATGAATATTGAACTTCCATAATAAAATTAATAATCGTGTAATATATGATTTTACTAACATGTTGTTTTTAAAATATACCATTTGTTTCCATTTTAAATCTGTTCTGTCAACTCGAAAAATCTCCCGGATATTGCGTCACCGGCATACGTGCTTGCGTATGCGGAAACTGTCGTATGTGTCTGATATTTTTCAGAAATCAGAAGAGTGGCCAGACAACAGGCCGGTGCGAAGCTGACTTTTTACCATCGGCGCCTGCAAGGAGGAGGTGGAGAGTAGGAGGGTCGACGGAGGAAGGCACACTCTAGAATGGATGAAGCTAAAAAAGAGGGAAATATGGCCGCGGACGGCGTTGATGGCACGGGGGGACGCGGACGCAGACGCGCGCGCCGAGCGATGAGCTGGTGAGATCAGCGTCTCTCCACAGCCGCAGATCACGCGTCCTGCACGGTACGGTGTTCCCGTTCCTCCTCCTCTACCCACTCTGCTGATATACGTGGTTTGGGGTTTACGGGGCATCCGAGTATGTGGAAGCCGGCCTGCTGGCGCTCGCCGCTCTCGGGATCGCGCACGTCCTGACAGTACTCTCTGGCTACTGGTCCGTGCACGCGCACTGCTGGCTCACTTGCTCAAAGGTGAAAGATGACACATAAAACATATATGTGCAATATAAGCATTGTTTTGAAAGACTAACACACTTCGGGGGGGCGGGGGGGGTTGACTAAGTTAACAATCCCAAACATATGTTTGGGAGTGTCATCATGTGCACAGTAAGCTGACTGTAATTATGCAATTATATTTCAAACAGGAGTCTGATCCAGGCAAAGCCACATTTGCAAAAGTTATACCAACACCCAACAATGGTTCAGCTGAATTAGTGCCTCTTCTGAGGGATAAGGTGAGCGCTTTTTTCCCTGGTGTTTTAGAGGTCACATATGTTATCCTCAAAATAAACCCCAGGCAATAAACGTAACCATTTTAATTAAATGAATGTAGTAGATTTGGTAATATTTTATATAACTTTCAATTAATACGGTTTAAGTTAAAAATATAATAATAAAATAAATCCATTGCAGAGAATGCATATTTGTGCAATCTGATGGGAGAAATAAACAAAATCATATATAATTCCAAAACCAGTAGATGCATAATAGTCCTAAATAAACACAATGTATTCCCTAGTTACTTATAAGATTCGTTTTCTGACTTAAATTCTTACTTTTATTAGGTTTTCATTCGGATATAAGCCTATTTAGACATCATCAATGTATATTTCCCTTTATACAGGGTATTATACAAATACTTTGTATTTGGAAATAAATAAATTCAGGTTAAATGCTCATTAGTGATTAAAATGTACTTAGATATGTTTTTATACCAATACAAATATAGTGTAATGCATTTTTGATAACATTAATTGGACAACTTTTTCACCTGGAAATCTTAAATCGGGCTGACATTAACTTTTTGAGGCAGTTGTCCTTGGACAAGTAAGATGAATCATTGTCCATGCAAAAAGTCACTGTCCAAATAAATTTAAATGGTATCTAGAGCTGCACGACTTGGGAACCATGTCATATCGAGTGTTGGAGGTCAATATAGTGTTGTACATGCAATTGCGATATAAACAGTCCATGAGCAAACTTGTTGGTTTCATGAGCACACATGCTTGTGACAATTCGAAATTAGCATAAACTAAATTTGTGACACCAGTGTCAATACATTGATGCTGCTGGATAGAACTAAGTCTAACAGTAGGACATATACAGAATAGTGAATAAAGTTATCAAACAGCTCTGCGCTGCTAATATAAGTTATATATAGACTACTCCTTATTCAAGCTACAGCAAGTTACTGTATATGTCAAGAGCAGCGGTAAGTCAGTCTCTGTTCCACTTGCTCTCTTTCATTAACTTTGCTGACAGAACGCATTATTGGTAGCTGGCCCTTTAGACAGCAGCTGTGGACGGTGACGCAGATCATGGCTCATCACACGCCTCATTCTGTAACAAGCACAACTCTTATGTCCATCATATTAGACTGCTCTTATGTTATGAAGATATCGACAAATGACATTTTAGCTTAATTGTGTGTGTTGTTGATGATTATGTTTAAGCATGATAGAGAACTTCTGGCGCGAGTCTGTGCACTCATACTAGCTGCGTCTTCTGCGAGATCACATTCAGGACATTCACAGGCAGCGCGAAAATTTTGTTCGTTTACAAATCGGTAAAATTAAATCTGTAAATAGACGTAATGAGTGGCACATAACTGAAGTAACATGGCATTTTATTGTATTTTTTAATTTAACTTGTCCAGTCGGACAACTAATTTATCTTCTACTTGTCCTACTAAAATCCACTTGTACCGGCAAGCGGACAAAGCTCTTAATGTCGAGCTCTGTAAATGTATATGTCTAGTATTTAGATTTCAGATTATTTTCAGAAGTTCTTATCTGTAAATCATGATAATTCATTGGTCAAAAGGTGTTTGATGTATGTAACCCTAAATGTCGGTTAGATGGGAAAAAATGTCAAGTGTTGTTGTTTTTTTGTGCAGGATGAGGATGGAGCGGAAAGCCTGTCCTTTGAGTTCCAGAAGATCCGTTATGTGTACGAGAGCAAGGAGAAGAAGCGCTTTCTGCAGGTGGCATTTCCGATAAACTTTCCCATGGAGTCATTTCCAGGACTGGAAAGGCTATCAGGAAGAGGCTCAGCTACGGGCTGCAGAGAAGCTCTACGGCACCAACCGTGCTGAGATGATGGTGCCGGACTTCCTGGAGCTCTTCAAGGAGAGAGCCACAGCACCCTTCTTTGTCTTCCAGGTACGTCTGCGGTGCATGTGCCTTAATTTTACTGATATGCAGTGCTGGGTAGATTACTCACAAATTGTAGTCAGTTACAGATTGCAAATGTTTTTTTTTACATGGTAAAAAATTGTACTTGTAATGTAATCTTTTACCTTTACCTGCACGTTTTAGCTGGTTTAGCCATATTAAGGCTGTCAAACGATTAATCGCATCCAAAATAAAAGTTTGTGTTTACATAATATATGTGGGGGCACTGTGTATAATTATTTTAAATATATAAATACACACACATGCTTTTATATATTTAAGAAATATTTTCATGTATATACTGTATATAGAATCTAGATTTATATATAATTTATATTATATATAAATCTAAAATATTTTATATATAAATTATATGTTTTTCTTAAATATACATGCATGTGTGTGTTTTTATATATATAAATATATATATATACACACAAAATAATTAAACACAGATACATACACATATTATGTAAACACAAACTTTTATTTTGGATGCAATTAATCATTTGACAGCCCATATATATATATATATATATATATATATATATATATATATATATATATATATATATATATATATATATTTATTAGGGCTGTCAAACATTTAATTGCTATTAATCACACCCAGAATAAAAGTTTGTGTTTATATAATATATGTTGGTGCACTGTGTATAATTATTTTGTATGTATATAAATACACATACATGCATGTATATGTAAGAAAAAAATATTATTTATATATAAAATATTTATATTATATAAAATATATATAAATCTATGTACAGTATATACATGTAAAATATTTCTTAAATATATACAAGCATGTGTGTGTATTTATATTTATAAAATTATTTGTCGATGCACCCACATATATTATGTAAACATTTATTATGGATGCGATTAATACATTTGACACGCTCTAATAGTAGTATATATATAGTATGTGTGTGTGTGTGTGTGTATGAGTAGGCTTTTTTGGAAAGAAAATTAAAATTAAAAAGAAGAGTTGAAGAGAATCAATAAATTCTGTATCATTTTCTCAGTAACTGAATATGTAATCAATAAAATCAAGATTACAACTTTAAAATGTAATCTAATCCAATTACTAATACTTAATTTTGGAAGCTGTCCAGATTACGTGTGCAGTCAGTTACTACTCAGCTCTACATATATATAAGGGGTGTTTACCTGATGTATTAAATGCCTGTACATTATAAATGTACTGAATATACTGTAAATGTATCTATCTTATGGCAGGGTTTCTCAATCCTGGTTTGGCTTATTAATATTAAAAATATGTCAAATATTCATCCTGCGTCCAGGATTGAGAAGCTCTCCCCTGTGGGTTTGGACTGACCTGCATGGCTTTGTTCTCCTGCAGGTGTTTTGTGTGGGTCTGTGGTGTTTGGATGAGTACTGGTACTACAGTGTCTTTACGCTCTTCATGCTTGTGGCGTTGAAGCGTCTCTGGTGCAGCAGCAGATGAGGAACATGTCAGAAATCCGCAGGATGGGGAACAAACCTTACATGATTCAGGTAACCGCGAACTGCTTTCAGCTTCAGTTTTTGCTCATCTGTTGTGAGAAACGCCCACGTTGTCTACTAACTCTTATCGAAATGTTCTTTATAAAGCACACAGAGCTGCTTCTGCCTTCTGATTGGTCAATGCAACATTCCATTTGTGACATCATCCACAATATCTACCATATTTATGAAACATTCTGTTATTGTGTGCTTGCCAGGGTCTATATAATTTTATTGAAAAGAATATGCTTAGTAAAATAATGTTTGATGTAGTAACTATTGTATACATGCATAGTAGCTATTTTATGAAAGTAATCTCTTTTTTTCTTATTGCTTAATTTAAAAAACGAGATTTAGAATAAGAGCAGTATGTATAATTTGAGCTTTTTCCACTTGTAACAGGTCTATTGGAACAGAAAATGGAGGCCTGTATCCAGTGATGAACTAGTCCCTGGAGACATCGTCTCAGTTGGTGAGTTTTATGTATTCCTGATTTGATTGTAAAGAGCTTTGGATGTACAGTAGCCCATTGTAAAGCGCTATATAAATGCCTCATTCATTCATTAATCTGGGTCACAAATGGTCTTTGATGGCGGACGAACACACATATTTATACACACACAGTAAAGTACTCTACCCATGTGACCTGTGAGCCCAGTACTGACAATACATCCAAAATAAATGCAGAGAGAAAGGTTGTAAAATGAATTATCCTATTTATTCATGAAATGAATGACAATCGCGGTCAGGACTGGTCATAAAACAAAGTGCTTAAAAACTATTTCATATTTAAAAATATGTAAATGTATTCGTAAAAAGTGACTGATTTGAAAAGTTAGTGATAAAGCGTTCAGAACTCGCACTGAACAAAAACTGCCTGAGCAGATTCGAACTAACTTAAACACCTTATTTTTCGATTGCGTTCTCATCAGAAATGCAAAAAACGCATAGTAAATAGTACATTAACAGACATTAACTGGAGCATTTTAAAGGGATAGTTCACCCAAAAAATCTGTCATCATTTACTCAACCTCAAGTTGTTCCAAACCTGTACGTGTTTCTTCCTGAAAAACCTGAATGCCCATCAACCGTCTGGTTTCCTACATTCTTCTGTTAAACACAAAATATATTTTGAAGAAAGAAACTCATACAGGTTTGAAACAACTTTAGGCTGAGTATGATGGCGATATGACCAAAAATTGTGTTTCACGATATGAGCTAATTTTATTTCACGGTAACGATATATTTCACAATATAGTTATACTCAAAAAAAAGAAAAAAAAATCGACAAAAGGGCTTTGTATAATAAATAAACCCAAATACTTTAGAAATGAAAAGTACGTCACCTTGTTTTATTTTTATTCTATTTGTTAAATTATTTATTTGGTAAACTATTTTTATAGCAAAATATAGTAAACAAAAAAGACTCATCAACTTTTAAATGAACTTCCCACAACAGATTGATATTAAATACAACTCATAGGTGCTTTTCAACTAATTTTTCAATCTTCTATGCAATTCAAAAATTATTTTTCAATCTAATGCATTGCTTTACTTCATCAATCAGTTTATAATTATAATATATATAATATAATTATGATATATTTTTACCACATGTGCTTATTATACTGCGTTTTAAGGGGCTTTTTTTGCTCTTTTTGTTATATCTGGCAACCCGTCACCCTGAGCTTTAATCAAGAGGAGTTCAGAAGTGTCAAGTTCATCAAGATTCAGAAGTGACTAGAAGGAGAGCAGCAATATGAAAACCAAACTGCAGCTACTGTTAGTGTCTTGACTAAGTAGTTTAAATTATACACACCTTATAACAGTGCGTCGTTCTTAGACCATAGCCCGGTACACACCGCGCGCTCCCTCTCAGTGCATGTGCGCGTGCGTCTTTTGCATCAACAAAATGGGAAGGAAGATTTTATCAACTGGTTCGGTAGGCAATTGTTTGGAGTTAAATATATAACTCGTGCTGCATTATATTTAGTAATTTTGCCTCAGGAACAGGATTCGTTTTAACAAGCAGGATGTTCATTCATGCTGAATGCGATTTTCATGTTTAAAAAGTAACTATACATAAGAGAAGGAAAGATGCGGATAACTATACATTATTTAAGGTTATTTCTATTCGTAATGATATTGATATAGCATATGCAATGTTGTTATCAAGTAACTTCATGTTTTCCCCGTTGTGAACGTGCACTCCTCTGTTCTGCCTGGGTGCTGCTCTGCTCTAGTCGACGGCTGCCTTTCCCCCAAACATATCACGTTAACAACAAACCTTAAGAAACGGAATTCCTTTGTGGATCTCTCTTGATCTGCTTTCTCCATGTTTTTTTGACAAATCTCAGCATCAGTCTCACGCGCGCTGTACGGGGAGTTAACCACGCCCACTTATTTACCTTCGCGGTATACACGGGATAAAAAATACTGTTACGGCTTGACGTTTTCTACTGCGGTAACGATATATATCGTCATATCACCCAGCCCTATTACTCAAGATAAAAGTATAGATTACGAGGGTTTAATGTGCCTATAGAAAATGAATTTCAGTTTTATTTAGATTTTAATTTTAGAACAATGCAAATACATTAAAGAACCATATATGTGTACTACTGAGCATTACCATGTTTCATGAAGCGGAAGATAGAATCACTTAACACAGAAAACTTTCTGCATTTTTACATTTAAAAAAAAAATGGATTCTCCACAAGATTTTGGATATTCTTTGTGGGGATATTCTTGACCCTATAATGTAGGGTTGTAAACACACACACACACAGGGATCTCATTCATGAAACATTTGTAAATGTACAAGTAAATATGAGAGTGATTTGCGCGTAAAGAGATCTTCCGAAAACTCTTCTCCTGATTCACAAATACTTCGTAAACGTCAGATGTGATAGTGAAATGTGTGTGTGTGTTAATGAATTCCAATGAGTCGTAAATGGGGCACGAGTGCACGTTTATTCTCAATTACCATAAATCCTGCCCATTAAATCCGACTGACAACTATATATAGGCATCATATTATGACATGAATGCAAATGACAAAGAAAAATTTCTCAGATGCAGAAATTGAAGTTTTATTATCAGAAGTTCATTCAAAATGCCAATTTTATTTTCAAGCGTACATAGGCGTATCAGGTCCTATAAAAAAGGAAGCTTGGCAGCATATTACAGATGCAGTTAATGGAGTTTCATCTGTTAATCGAACAGTCCCAGAAGTGAGAAGAAAATGGTTCAACATTAAGCTTGACTGGAAAAAACAAATTAGGTCACTTTGGACCACAATTACAAATGCTATATTACTGGCTCCCATAATAGAAGTAAAAAGAAAAACCGTATGTACACTACATCGGTCAAAAAGTTTAAAGAAGTTTTTAAAAGAAGTCTCTTCTGCTCACCAAGGCTGCAATTTTTTTATAAAAAAATACACAAAAACACAGTAATATTGTGAAATATTATGACAATTTAAAATGACTTTTTTATGTTAATCTATATTAAAATGTAATTTATTCCTCTGAAAAAAAGCTGAATTTTCAGCATCATTTGTGTCACATGATCCTTCACAAATCACTCTAATATGATGATTTTATGCTCCAAAAACATGTATGATTATTATCCATGTTGAAAACAGTTTTTTACATTTTTATTTCAGGATTCTTTGATGAATAGAAAGTTCAAAAGAACAGCTTTTATCTGAAATGGAAAGCTTTTGTTACATTAAACACTACCCTTTAAAAAGTTTGGGGTCAGTAAGAATTTGTATTTTATTTTGGGGGAAATAAATAAGAAATCAATACTTCTATTCATCAAGGATGAGTTACATTGATCAAAAGTTACAGTAAAGACATTTATAATGTTAGAAAAGATTCTAATTAAATAAAAGCTGTTCTTTGAACTTTCTATTCATCAAAGAATCCTGAAATAAAAATGTAAAAAACTGTTTTCAACATGGATAATAATCATACATGTTTTTGGAGCATAAAATCATCATATTAGAGTGATTTGTGAAGGATCATGTGACACTGAAGACTGGAGTAATGATGCTGAAAATTCAGCTTTTTTTCAGAGGAATAAATTACATTTGAATATATATTAACATAAAAAAGTCATTTTAAATTGTCACAATATTACTGTGTTTTTTTGTGTATTTGTGTATCAAGAAATTGCAGCCTTGGTGAGCAGAGAGACTTCTTTTAAAAACATAAAAAATCTTACCGACCCTAAAACTTTTGACCGGTCAGTGTATATATTGTAATAATATTTCACAATATTTTTGATAAAATAAATGCAGCCTTGATGAGCATAAGAGACTTCTTTCCAAACCATAAATAAGTCTTACAGACTACTGTTAAAAATCATTTGGCTTCTAGTTGTCACATGTTTCTAGTACTGACTTCACACATCTAGCAAAATTCCAAATGCTGATCTAACACTCACTTGTCGTGTGGTGTCAGGACGGTCTCCTCAGGATAACCTGGTTTCCTGTGACGTGCTGCTACTGCGCGGCCGCTGCATCGTGGATGAGGCCATGCTCACGGGAGAGTCTGTGCCTCAGATGAAGGTGCGTCCGGTTGCTCTCTCCACAGAATCGACAGCAAACCTCCGCCGAATCAGCTGTCTGTAACTGTCTGTGTTGTGTCTGCAGGAGCCTGTGGAGGATCTGGACCCTGACAGGATCCTGGACCTGCAGGCCGACTCGCGACTTCACATCATCTCAGGTGGCACCAAAGTGGTTCAGCACAGCCCGCCTCTGCGAACCAGCGCTGGACTGAAACGTTCAGTACTCGCAGCTTTAGCCTGATAAACCTTAGATTTATTCAAGGAACACTATGTAGTTTTTCAACCTCAGAGATGTATAAAGTACTAGAAACCCGGACTTGAGTAAAAGTACAAGTGCTCTATCAAAAAAGTAACTTGAGTAGAAGTTGAAGTGCTCTTTAAGCACCACACTTAAGTAGAAGTACTAAAGTATTCAACATTTTTTGTACTTAAGTATTGCAAGTAGTTTATTTAAAAATTCACTACTTAAGTACTAAAAGTAAAAGTACAAGGATTGTGTCATGTAATTATTAAAGAAAGCAGTCAAAAGTTTGAACTACACTGTAAAAAATTGGAGTAGGATTTACTTGAAAAATGCTTGCTAAACTATCTCACTCAGAAAATGCTAGTAAATTTACAAAGATTTGCCAAGTAAAAACCTAAACATATTCATCAGTAGCTTTAATTAGAAATCTTTAAGGTAAATTTACTTGGAATATGGAATTAAGTAAACTTTACAAAAAAAGTAATTTTAACTCGGCTAGTAAAAGGTTGATTAATATCGATTTCCTTTGCCTTTATATTACATTTCACAAAAACAATAATCTTGAATTTTATTAGTCTTTTAGAGTATGTGCTTTACTAATGCCTCGTTTCCACTGAGGGGTACGGTACGGTACAGTACGGGTCGGTCGGGTACACCATGATCAGGCTTGCGTTTCCACCGCCAACAGTACCCTTACTTGATAGGCGTGGCGTTTGCTGGAAAGAAGCGATCGACGTCATTTTCGCGTGAAGAAAGCGACATAGTAAACAACAATGGATGACAGACAGCACAGCAGATCTTGTTCTTGCTTCTCAGCATGTTAGTCACTAGAAACAAGCGCTGGCATTAGGCGTTTCTCAATACCAAGTAGCCATCACAAAGTCCAACTCAGGAGAATGATCCCTGCTAATGGAACAGTGCGTTCTTGAACACACACTCAGCTCGCTCTGGCTCTGCGACTCCGGTTATATCTGTATGTTCATTTTAGGCAACGATTAAACGAAATATGTTATAAAACACCACTCTGCTTCTTTTCGATTTCATTTCAATACATTTTAAACATTATAAAGCACACAAATGTGGTTCAGGCAACGCATAGCCTATTGATTATATTCACTGCATGTATGTAACATTATATTTATAACAAAACTAAATATAAAACACAACCCTGCCTCTTTTCGTTTAAATGTAAAAATATTAAACATATTCCAGGCAATATGTAATGTATTGCATATCGTATTGGTACAAATGTTGCAATAAACAACAGATTATCTTGTAATACAATTTAAAAAATGACTAAATTATCTCTTTTTGTTGCATTTCAGTTTTATCAATAATAGCCATTATAAAAGTATAAGTAAAAGGTACAAACAGATATACAGTAAAGCTTAAATAACATCAAGAAACAATTCAGTCAGACAAATATACAAATTCAGCGCTCAAAGATATGAAACTTCACGTAGCCTTCTGCGAAAACTATTGGCCAGGGAACGAATTATAGATTCACGAGACCAAAGATCACCTGTTAGGTTTATACAAGACGAACTATATCTCATGTTTAACCACTACAGAGACGTCCGAGTCAGCGGCAAACGTCAGGATGACTAGCCGAGGAAAGGCTGTTCCAGGCGGGGACACGAGCGCGAGCGTCCGGTGATCGCTTGAAATGGATCTCAGTCAAATTATCATAAATCTATAAATAAACCACAGATTTGAGCTTTAAAAAACTACTTTCTCGCCAGAAAAACTCTTAAAACTACATTTCGTGACACAATAACAGTAGTATTTTATTTCAACTGTATGCTTCTAATGCCCTTAACACGCGCGAGTGACGATACACTGTCCACCAATCACCGTTCTGCAGTGAGTCTAGCTCCACCTTTCAGTACCCTTTCACCGTGCTAGTTACCCCAACGGAAGGGTACCCAAAATAGTGGTACGGTTCGGCTTTTGGTTCCATTCACAACTTTTGACAGTGGAAACGCAAATAAATGTCGTACCGAATCGTAACCGTACCACTCAGTGGAAACGAGGCATTAGATCATCTTAGTAATCATGTCAGATGTTAAACATCATGTGAATGCAAACACCTCAATACTTGGTAGACAATACACAATGGCGGTAACATTTGATGGGTCGTTTTGTGTTTGAATATGTCATTTTGAGCAAAAAATGTACTCGAAATGTCACAAAATGGCAAGTTACTAATACTGACAACAAAAATCAATGATTTAACAGTGTAAATACAGCTGGAAACCAGTGAACAATGAGCCTCATTAATTATTCAAGGTCCAGTGCATGATGGGAACCCCAGTATCAGAAAATTTGAGTAATTTTTACTTAATTTTATTGAGTTGATATTTACACTTTCATTTCTACTCGCTTGAATTAAGTACTGATAAGGAAATTACTTAGTTTTTTAAATTCTTGCCTGAACTAACTTTTTCAAGTAAATTACATTGTTTTTTTCACTAGTATTTACTTTTTTATTTATTTTTTACTATATTTTTTACAGTGTAGCAATCAAATAAGGCGCTTTGGCGGATACAAATTTGCTTTGGTGGGCGCTAAAAAATGTCATTGCAGGACAACCCCTGCATTAGTTGTCAATGTGTGTGTCAATCAATACCCTTACCCTATAAAACTGGCATGTGATTGCCACGAATGATTCGTAAAAATTTTATAATTGTAACGAGTAACTAGCAGAACATTAAAAAAATATCGAAGTAAAAGTATTAAATTCATCGAAAATATCTACTAAAGTAAAAGTAGAAGTATGAGAAAAAAACAATACTCTAGTAGAGTACAGATACAACATTTTAGTACTTATGTAGTTCTACTTCGTTACTATACATCTCTGTTCAACCTTCATTATATATTTCCAAGACCCTTGTGATGGTACATCGACTTACAATAGGTTAAAGGAGTAGTTCACTTTTGAAAAAACGTTTGCTGATAATTTACTCACCCCCATGTCATCCAAGATGTCCATGTCATTCTTTCTTCAGTCGAAAAGAAATTAAGGTTTTTGATGAAAACATTCCAGGATTTTTCTCTGTATAATGGACTTCAATGGGAACCAAACGGTTCAAGGTCCAAAAGACAGTTTCAGTGCAAACTGTTCAAATAAAATCATTTATAATGAGCACAAGAATTGTCAATTTTGATTTCATGGTGACTTTACCAATTTTAAACTGTGATATTAATCATATTTAACCACTTAAAACTATTAATGTAATTATCCTCCTTTTTTTCTGTGTTTTCACAGCTGTAGACAATGGCTGTGTTGCTTATGTTTTACGGACGGGATTCTACACTTCTCAGGTGAGGTGCTTGATCAAGTGGCAAGTTATTTGTTTGGTCATTTTGCCACTCTTTATGCAGAGGACAGTGGAATATTAACGGGAAACAGTTAAGAGAAAAATGAGGGATAGGGTTGGAAAAATGAGTCACAACCACACAAACATTCTCTTTTAATCTTGTGTCTTAAAAATGTCTGAACTTGTTGTTTTTTAGGGCAAATTATTGAGAACGATTCTGTTTGGCGTGAAGAGGGTAACGGCCAACAACCTGGAGACCTTTATCTTTATCCTTTTCTTGTTGGTTTTTGCCATTGCAGCAGCTGTGTATGTTTGGGTCGAGGGTGAGTCACGTTTATCTGTAAAATCTCCTTTCTCAGCCAGGATAGTTGACTAGTTGTCCAAAATTCAACTCATTAATTAGTGTGGTTCATTAGTCTTATAGTTCATTTTTATGGGAATTTTTTTTTTTAAGGATTAATATTGTTAGACACTAAAACCTGCTCCAAAATGTCACTGGGAATGTATCTTCCTTTAATAACTGCTTAATTACAATTTAAGATTCGGTAAATATTTAAAAGTAGTTGTTTTGGTAACACTTTACAATAAGGTCTGTTAGTTCACATAAGTTAACTACTTTAGTTAATATGAACTGCACATATACAGCATTTATTGATCTTTGTTAATGTTAATTTCAACATTTACTAATATTTTATTTAAATCTTGTTAACATTAGTTAATGCACCGTGAACTAACATGAACAAACAATGAACAGCTGTATTTTTATTAACTAACGTTAACAAAGATGAACAAATACAGTAACGGATGTATTGCTCATGGTTAATTCATGTTAGTTAATACATTAACGAATGTTAACTAATGAACCTTATTGTAAAGTGTTACCGATGTTTTTTAACTCAAGAACATGTTTTTGTGTCAACTGCCCTGAAAAAACACCTGATCTGTGTTTATTGCTCATTTTTTACTCTTTACAAGCCCTTGTGGGATATTTGTACATTCTACACATTTTGTTTTTCCATTTCAAATTTGTTTTGTTTTTTTCCAATTTTGGAATTTCGGTACCAGTGAAAAGTTTAGGGTTGGTAAGATTTAATATATTTTTTTAAAGAAGTCTTATGTTCACCCAGGCTACATTTATTTAATGAAATCTACAATAACAACAAATATGATGAATATTATGTGAAAATATGATGACAGTTAAAATAACTGTTTTCTATTTGAATATATATTTTTTAAATATTCCTGTGATCAAAGCTGAATTTTAAGCATTACTCCAGTCTTCAGTGTCACATGATCCTTCAGAAATCACTCTAATAATGATTTGAGGCTCAAGAAACAATCCCTCATTATTTTCAGTTGAAAAAGTTACATTTTTCTGTAAACCAAGATAAACAAAAATTCTCTTTGATGATTTTTATTAAATAGAAATATATTGTAACATTAGTAAAGTCTTCACTGTCACTTTTGATTAGTTTAATGCATCCTTGCTGAATAAAAGTGTTAATTTCTTAAAGGTAGGGATGCACGAATGATATCGGGACAACATCGGTATCTGGCAGATAAAAGCTTAAAATGTACCAGCATCGGCCGATATGAATATTTCTGCCGATGAGCCTTGCCGATTGGGTGGTGTGTTTCCTATGCGCACGTGACGACCACGAACGAAGCATGAGCGCCAGCAAATTAAACTTCCAACTAGGGGTGTGCGTGCGCTCACTTGGTTTCTGATCGTGGACGATTAAAATCTCTCCACGATCTGCTTTTGAAGAAAAATTATAGTAGGCCATCGTGCATTCTATCAGTTCAATTCTGACACCTTCACTCAGTTAACGGATGCTCTGAGGTAAAGTTTTCAGACGGCAGACTTGGCAACAATTGTATTTAATTGTACAGTACAATCATAACATAACATACATTATCTTCATCATTTCATGTCATTAAACATAACAATATTGCTGGCCATACACTGATGAGAAAGTGCGCGTCCGGTGTACGATAAGTTACCTGGAGTTGTCCTAGACGCAACGCGGCGCTTCTCGTCCGGTGTGCGACCCCCTTTACACTCACGGGACACCGCAATTCACAAAAGTTCTTTATTTGCATGTGCGTCAAAGTCTTGCTAGGTAAACATATCATTCACGTGCTGAGCTGATGCGCTGTTCTAACATCCTCTTTTCTGAGCGCTGTTCACCCGACGCTCACAGGAACTAAAAGCCTGTCACAGCGCCTGCATACGGGACTAATCTTCCGAGTCTTATTGCGGTGATATGGTCAAATACACACAAGGTTTACATAAACAAAGTTGGTTATGTCTAAAGTGAAAGCAAACAGAGAAAATCTGCTTGTCAAATGCGTGTATATTAGACGCATCACGTGCAGTTCTTAAAGAGACAGTAATAATATGCTGCCGCTTGTCCTTAAAGACATACTGCACCCAGAAATAAAAAGTCTGTCATTATTTACTCACTCTAATGTTGTTCCAAACCTGTATTCATTTATTTCTTGTGCTTAAATATACTATGGAAGTCACTGGAGTACAGCAACTGTTTGGTTAGCCACATTCTTCCAAATAACTTTTATAATTTCAACAGAAGAAAGAAACTTGAGAGAGTAGTAAATTATGACAATTTAATTTTTTGGGAGAACTGATCCCGTTAATATTAATAAAACAACAAAACACAGAGGAAATCACTCACTGGTCTTGACTGAGAACTTTAATAGAAGCTTTAAAAAGCTTTTTTGTACTTAAAAAAATACAAATATATCGGTATCGGCATCGGGCAAAATTAGTTTGAAAATATCGGCATATCGAATATCGGCCAAAATCCTATATTTGTGCATCCCTACTTAAGGAGTAGTTCACTTTTAAAAAACTTTTGCTGATAATTTACTCACCCCCATGTCATCCAACATGTCCATGTCTTTCTTTCTTCAGTCGAAAGAAATTTAGGTTTTTGATAAACATTCCAGGATTTTCTCCATATAATGGACTTCAATGGGAACCAAACGGTTCAAGGTCCAAAAGACACTTTCAGTGCAAACTGTTCAAAGGGCTTTAAACGATTCCATACGATTGAATAAGGGTCTTATCAAGCAGAAACGATCTGTAATTTAATAAATAAATAACAAAGTTTAAGTTTTATAAGCTCAAATGCTCTGTGACGCACGTTTGTGACTCTCCTGTTTCGAACTCGTTTATGAAATTGAACGAATGTTTTTGAGCGTCATTTGGTTCATTCAACAAACAAAACCAATGAATTGACTCGGAAAAGATTTGTTCACTTTGGTGAATGAGTTTGAACAGGAGAGTCACAAACGTGCATCACAGAACAGAGCAAGGCGAGCATTTGAGCTTATAAAACTTACTTGTTATTTTTATATATTATATATATATATATATAGATATATATATATATATATATATATATTTTTAAATGAGCGATCGTTTCGCTTGATAAGACCCTTATTCATCGTCTGGAAACGTTTAAAGCCCTTTGAACAGTTTGCACTGAAACTGTTATTTGGACCTAGAACTGTTTGGTTCCCATTGAAGTCCATTATATGGAGAAAAATCCTGGAATGTTTTCATCTAAAACTTAAATTTCTTTTTGACTGAAGAAAGAAAGACATGGACATCTTGGATGACATGGGGTGAGTAAATTATCAGCAGAAGTCTTTTTTAAAAGTGAACTACTCCTTTCAAGTCTTACTGACCCCAAAATGGTTGTGTATCTTATTTACATAAAAGTGTTATAAAATAGCTCGCATATCACATCATTTTTTAGTGTTTTATCTGTGATCCTGGAGGAGCATTAGATATAATGCATCAGCTGTCTCATACTTCACTCTCTGTGTCTTTCAGGGACGAAAGTACCCGAGCAGAAACAAGTATAAGCTGTTTCTGGAGTGTACTCTGATCCTCACGTCAGTAGTGCCTCCTGAATTACCCATAGAGCTCTCACTGGCTGTTAACACCTCTCTCATAGCGCTGGCCAAACTCTGTGAGTGACCTCAACATGATCATCATGACTTAATCTCACTGTCCTCTCCCTTCTCAGACGTATCCTCTGATGTTCTTCTCTTCCAGATGTGTTTTGCACAGAACCTTTCAGGATCCCCTTTGCTGGGAAAGTGGAGATTTGCTGTTCGACAGAGACTGGCACACTGACAAGCGACAGCCTGGTAGTCCGTGGCTGTCGCAGGGCTCAGGTAAAGCCTGCAAATCTGGCCCCTGAGCTTTTAGGTTGAAGAATGCTGTTTTCAATCTAGTAAATTACAGAAGTGTGTGTGTACAGAACAGGATTAAAGGAGTAGTTGACTTTAAAGAAACTTTTGCTGATAATTTACTCACCTCCATGTCATCCAAGATGTCCACGTCTTTCCTTTCTTCAGTTGAAAAGAATTAAGGTTTTTGATGAAAACATTCCAGGATTTTTCTCTATATAATGGACTTCAATGGGAACCAAACGGTTCAAGGTCCAAAAGACAGTTTCAGTGCAAACTGTTCAAAGGGCTTTAAACGATTCCTGAAAAAGAGGGTCTTATCAAGCGAAACGATCGCTCATTTTTAAAAAAATAACAAAGTTTAAGTTTTATAAGCTTAAATGCTCGCCTTGTTCTGTTCTGTGATGCGCATTCGTGACTCTCCTGTTCGAACTCGTTCATCAAAATGAACTTTGTTATTTATTTATTAAATGAGCGATTGTTTCACTTGATAAGACCCTTATTTATCGTCTGGAATGTTTAAAGCCCTTTGAACAGTTTGCACTGAAACTGTCTTTTGGACCTTAAACATTTGGTTCCCATTGAAGTCCATTATATGGAGAAAAATGCTGGAATGTTTTCACCAAAAAACCTTAATTTCTTTTCAACTGAAGAAAGAAAGACATGGATATCTTGGATGACATGGGGGTGGGTAAATTATCAGCAAATGTTTTTTAAAAGTGAACTACTCCTTTAAGCATTGAACGGTGAACTGACAACTGAATTTAATGCGTATGTGGCCTGTGATGACTTCTGAGAACCCTGGAAATGTGAAAATATTTCATCCTTTCCTTAGAGATGGGAAGCAAGTGATGCCCGTGTCGGAGATCCCAGTGGACACTCATCGGGTGGTGGCTACGTGTCATTCGCTGGTCACGCTAGATGATGGACAGCTGGTGGGTGATCCGCTGGAGAAGGCCATGCTGACTGCAGCGGACTGGGACGCTCACTAAAGGTCCGATTTAAACACATGATCATTGTGTGTGATTTCATTCACTTTCTATCATGTTCTTTTGTTAGAAAAATATTTAAAATCTTTAGTTTTGTCAAAATGTTCACATAAATCCTCAATGTATTGCATGCTTTCTGTCCTTTTGTTTAGACGAGAAGGTGTTTCCGCGCAGCATAAAGACTCCAGGGCTGAAGATCCACCAGAGGTTTCATTTCGCTAGTGCTCTGAAGAGGATGTCAGTGCTGGCGTCATTTGAGCGAATGGGCTCCACTGAGCTCTGCTACATCTCCACCGTTAAAGGTGCACCTGAGACCCTGAAGGACATGGTGAGCATCTCTTTTGCTCAATGTTGTTTTTCCGGGGTAGGTTGCCAGGTCTTTCCGACCCCCCCCCGCCTTATTACATGGCTTTGCATTCACACCTAACCAACTTGTCTTTTGGACTGTGCGCCACCCAAAATGTACCTTAAATATAAAATATACAATTGAAAATATATGCACTGCGAGATTCAGAGAGAGAAGCGAATCGTTAAGGGCATCCAAGATGTCGGTGTCTGTTTCCACTAGTGTTGCACGGTGCACCGATACTTCAAAAGTATTCGCGATACTCGGAAATTAAAAACCTCAGCGATACCTAAATTTATTAGTATCGATACTTTTATGAATGACCGCGTTCCAGATTTGTAAGAGAGGTATTTCATGTTGCTGTGTGCCACGCACGCTTCCAGTCTCTCCCTATGAATGTCTGTGTTTCTCCTCACGCACGCAGCAAAGAAGCTGCAGCTATCATGAGACAAACACTAGCGCGAGACGGCTGCATGCGCGAGCACACGTGATACTGTGGCCGCCTGTCAGTAGCGGAGTGGCAATCCGGAGAGTCAGATCTTTTCCGGTGGGCCGGTAGTGTTTCGAGGTCGCGAGGGCCGGTCTGGTTATTAGCAACACAATCCAGCGGCATGTACACAATAGTCTCTGCAACGGCGATAGTTTGAAGCGCGCGTCCGTGTGAAGACGGTGCGCGACTGGGCGAGCCGCAAAAGACACTGTATCCATGCAACTGATAGCAGCGAGAAGAGCGTTCTGCTTGATTAAAAAAACAACAACAACAGATTTTAGCGCTGAGATCTCTTATTTAATAGCGAACTAAATGAATTATCTGCTAGTTAACTGGAGATGTTTCATTTATTTTTGTATTAGGTGTACAACTTTCCCCCAACTTTCATACTGTAGATAGCATAAATAATTTGCAAGCTGCTAAAATAAAGGATACAAAACATCAGCAAAATGATATATCGGCTATATGATTATAATCAGAGCATGTTTGTCAGTGATTTATTTATATTAGGTTATTACAGCATTAAAGAGCACATACGTTAAGGAAGTGCATGTGAAACGCCTTGTAAGAAATACTTTAATTTTCAGGAAAAGTATTGAAAAGTATCGAAATCGCAATACTTGACTTGGGTATCGGTATCGAAACAATAATTTTGGTATCGTGACAACATTAGTTTCCACAGTATTTTCAATTTTGATATTTTTAGGTTAAACCGTTCTTGTCTGTCAGTCATATAATGGAGGTCTATGGTCACCACCTCAAAGAGCATGCACAGAGAAGTCCAGATTAAACATGATTTAATGATTTGTAAGTGTAAGTACACATTGATGACCTAAAGACACAAAAAATCGATATAAAGAAAACAAACAGTATTTATATCGCTTACCTCTGTAACCTCAGCAACTTTCAAGTGATCTGAGGGCGTGGGGGCTTCGATCTGTGCATGCGGCTGAAAGTGCCTGAAGTGGTCTCGCGCACGTGTACGTCACTCATTGTTTGCACAGATTTCGGAAGTGTTACATTTCAATGTGAAGGTCTAATCATATTTAGATATACAGGGCAATGGAAGACTATTTCGATATATCAGCAGACAACGTTGATTTTCTTTAACAACCACGCGAGAGATCACTTCCGCCGCAGAAGCAGATCACTTGGTGGTTACAAGAGGTAAAAACGATATAAATACTGTTCGTTTTCTCACACAAACTGCTCGTTTTCAGTGTCTTAGGTCATCAATGTGTACTTACATTTACGAGTCATTAAATCATGTTTAATTTGGACTTCTCTGTGCATGCTCTTTGAGGTGGTGACCATAGACCTGCATTATAATGACTGACAGACAAGAACGGTTTGACCTAAAAATATCAAAATTGAAACTACTGCAGAAACAAAGACACCTACATCTTGGAATGCCCTTGAGGTAAGATAAAGCATACCAAAAATTAATTTCAAAGTGAACTATCCCTTTAAGAGGGTCACACCTTGAACAAGCCTTGAAGGGAAATCTCACTGGTCTAAAATCCTGCTCTACAAATGTTCTGATCGACTGATTGTTGCTTATAGTGAGGGTTACATCACACGTAATATAAAATAAATGTCATCCATTGCTGCCATTTTGACTTATTTTGTGCATTCACTGTAGGTTGTTGTTCATAAATAGTTTATTAAGAGATTATTGTTTGTTTAGTTCTGTGAGTGTCCAGCCAGCTATGACGAGGTGCACAGAGAGATGTCACGGGAGGGAGCGAGAGTCTCGCGCTGGGATACAAAGAGATGGGCCACCTGAGCCATCAGCAGGTATGTGTTCATCGGTGACCCCTGAATGAAAGGCTGAACGCTGTTGTAATCCCTCTCTTTGTGTGCAGGTGAGAGAGCTGAGCCGGGAGGTGCTGGAGTGTGACCTGCGCTTCGCAGGGTTCATGGTCGTGTCCTGTCCACTCAAGACCGACAGCAAAGCTGTGATCCGAGAGATACAAGAGGCCTCACATCATGTGAGTGGATCAGCTTCTTATGTTAGCGTGTGTTTGCTAACAGTTGACATGTAACCCCTCTGTATTAATGACGCTGTTGGAAATAATAAAACCAGGTCGATTTTTGTATTGGAGTTTGAAAGGATCTCTAATTTATTGGTCAACCTTTAACTTTTCTAGTCTGATAGTAGTCATTCATTTAAGCCAACAGTCTAGTAATCGCATGTTTATGAATTCATTTAATTACTTGAATTTATACATTGGGTGTGGCATCGGAAACTGGTTTGAGTTTCAAGACTGAGAAAGGAAATTTTATGTTATGGTATGTAACATTGTTCTATGAGACAGGGATATACCAAACCATAATATTGAGCCTTTAAAATATAAATTGAGAAGGCTTACTGATGTTCACTGGAAAAAGTAATTCTGAATCTGGGTTGAAAAAACACAATGGAGACTGTGGAAGTATGTTTTAAAAATTTCATAATGTTATAAATATTACTTAATTCTTGTGACTTATTTATGTATACACCACCATTCATATGTTTTGGGGTCAGTAATATTTTTGTAAAATCTTGTTTTGGAAAAACGTATACTTTTATTCAGCAAGGACAAATTACATTTAAATAATTAAATGTAACCACACCCTGATGCCTAACCCCACCCCTAATCTTACCCATCTACACCCCTGATCCCTAACACCACCCCTAATCCTACCCATCTACACCCCTGATGCCTAACCCCACCCCTAATCGTTCCCATCTCTGCCCCCTGATGCCTAACCCCACCCCTAATCCTACCCATCTACACCCCTGATGCCTAACCCCACCCCTAATCCTACCGCACTCTACACCCCTGATGCCTAACCCCACCCCTAATCCTACCCATCTCCACCCCCTGATCTCTAACACCACCCCTAATCCTACCCATCTACACCCCTGATGCCTAACCCCACCCCTAATCCTACCCATCTCTGCCCCCTGATCCCTAACCCCACCCCTAATCCTACCCATCTACACCCCTGATCCCTAACACCACCCCTAATCCTACCCATCTACACCCCTGATGCCTAACCCCACCCCTAATCCTACCCATCTCCGCCCCCTGATCCCTAACCCCACCCCTAATCTTACCCATCTCTGCCCCCTGATCCCTAATCCTACCCATCTACACCCCTGATCCCTAACACCACCCCTAATCCTACCCATCTACACCCCTGATCCCTAACCCCACCCCTAATCTTACCCATCTCTGCCCCCTGATCCCTAACCCCACCCCTAATCCTACCCATCTACACCCCTGATCCCTAACACCACCCCTAATCCTACCCATCTACACCCATGATCCCTAACCCCACCCTTAATCCTACCCATCTACACCCCTGATCCCTAACACCACCCCTAATCCTACCCATCTACACCCCGGATCCCTAACCCCACCCCTAATCCTACCCATCTACACCCCTGATGCCTAACCCCACCCCTAATCCTACCCATCTCCGCCCCCTGATCCCTAACCCCACCCCTAATCCTACCCATCTACACCCATGATCCCTAACCCCACCCCTAATCTTACCCATCTCTGCCCCCTGATCCCTAACACCACCAATAATCCTACCCATCTACACCCCTGTTCCTGAACACCACCCTTAATCCTACCCATCTACACCCCTGATCCCTAACCCCACCCCTAATCCTACCCATCTACACCCCTGAGCCCTAACCCCACCCCTAATCTTACCCATCTCTGCCCCTGATCCCTAACACTACCAATAATCCTACCCATCTACACCCCTGATCCCTAACCCCACCCCTAATCCTACCCATCTACACCCCTGATGCGTAACCTCACCCCTAATCCTACCCATCTACACCCCTGATCCCTAACACCACCCCTAATCCTACCCATCTACACCCCTGATGCCTAACCTCACCCCTAATCCTAACCATCTCCGCCCCCTGATCCCTAACACCACCCTTAATCCTACCCATCTACACCCCTGATCCCTAATCCTACCCATCTACACCCCTGATCCCTAATCCTACCCCATCTACACCCCTGATCCCTAACCCCACCCCTAATCCTACCCATCTACACCCCTGATGCCTAACCTCACCCCTAATCCTACCCATCTACACCCCTGATCCCTAACACCACCCTTAATCCTACCCGTCTACACCCCTGATCCCTAATCCTACCCTTCTACACCCCTGATCCCTAACCCCACCCCTAATCCTACCCATCTACACCCTGATGCCTAACCCCACCCCTAATCCTACCCATCTACACCCCTGATGCCTAACCCCACCCCTAATCCTACCTATCTACACCCCTGATCCCTAACACCACCAATAATCCTACCCATCTACACCCCTGATCCCTAACACCACCCTTAATCCTACACATCTACACCCCCTGAGCCCTAACCCCACCCCTAATCTTACCCATCTCTGCCCCTGATCCCTAACACTACCAATAATCCTACCCATCTACACACCTGATGCGTAACCTCACCCCTAATCCTACCCATCTACACCCCTGATGCCTAACCTCACCCCTAATCCTAACCATCTCCGCCCCCTGATCCCTAACACCACCCTTAATCCTACCCATCTACACCCCTGATCCCTAATCCTACCCATCTACACCCCTGATCCCTAACCCCACCCCTAATCCTACCCATCTACACCCCTGATGCCTAACCTCACCCCTAATCCTACCCATCTACACCCCTGATCCCTAACACCACCCCTAATCCTACCCATCTACACCCCTGATGCCTAACCTCACCCCTAATCCTACCCATCTCCGCCCCCTGATCCCTAACACCACCCTTAATCCTACCCATCTACACCCCTGATCCCTAATCCTACCCATCTACACCCCTGATGCCTAACCCCACCCCTAATCCTACCCATCTACACCCCCTGATCCCTAACCCCACCCATAATCCTACCCATCTACACCCCTGATGCCTAACCCCACCCCTAATCCTTACCCATCTACACCCCTGATGCCTAACCCCACCCCTAATCCTACCCATCTACATCCCTGATCCCTAACCCCACCCCCTAATCTTACCCATCTCTGCCCCTGATCCCTAACACCACCCTAATCCTACCCATCTACACCCCTGATCCCTAACCCCACCCCTGAATCCTACCCATCTACACCCCTGATGCCTAACCCCACCCCTAATCCTACCCATCTACACCCCTGATGCCTAACCCCACCCATCCTACACCCCTGATGCCTAACCCCTCCCCTAATCCTACCCATCTCCGCCCCCTGATCCCTAACCCCACCCCTAATCCTACCCATCTACACCCATGATCCCTAATCTTACCCATCTACACCCCTGATCCCTAACACCACCCCTAATCCTACCCATCTACACCCCCTGATCCCTAACACCACCCCTAATCCTACCCATCTACACCCATGATCCCTAACCCCACCCCTAATCTTACCCATCTCTGCCCCCTGATCCCTAACCCCACCCCTAATCCTACCCATCTACACCCCTGATCCCTAACACCACCCCTTATCCTACCCATCTACACCCCTGATGCCTAACCCCACCCCTAATCCTACCCATCTCCACCCCCTGATCCCTAACCCCACCCCTAATCCTACCCACCTACACCCATGATCCCTAACCCCACCCCTAATCTTACCCATCTCTGCCCCCTGATCCCTAACACCACCAATAATCCTACCCATCTACACCCCTGATCCCTAACCCCACCCCTAATTTTACCCATCTCTGCCCCTGATCCCTAACACCACCCCTAATCCTACCCATCTACACCCCTGATGCCTAACCCCACCCCTAATCCTACCCATCTCCACCCCCTGATCCCTAACCCCACCCCTAATCCTACCCACCTACACCCATGATCCCTAACCCCACCCCTAATCTTACCCATCTCTGCCCCCTGATCTCTAACACCACCAATAATCCTACCCATCTACACCCCTGATCCCTAACACCACCCTTAATCCTACCCATCTACACCCCTGATCCCTAACCCCACCCCTAATCTTACCCATCTCTGCCCCTGATCCCTAACACCACCCCTAAATCCTACCCATCTACACCCCTGATCCCTAACCCCACCCCTAATCCTACCCATCTACACCCCTGATGCCTAACCTCACCCCTAATTCTACCCATCTACACCCCTGATCCCTAACACCACCCCTAATCCTACCCATCTACACCCCTGATGCCTAACCTCACCCCTAATCCTACCCATCTCCGCCCCCTGATCCCTAACACCACCCTTAATCCTACCCATCTACACCCCTGATCCCTAATCCTACCCTTCTACACCCCTGATCCCTAACCCCACCCCTAATCCTACCCATCTACACCCCTGATGCCTAACCCCACCCCTAATCCTACCCATCTACACCCCTGATGCCTAACCCCACCCCTAATCCTACCTATCTACACCCCTGATCCCTAACACCACCAATAATCCTACCCATCTACACCCCTGATCCCTAATACCACCCTTAATCCTACCCATCTACACCCCTGAGCCCTAACCCCACCCCTAATCTTACCCATCTCTGCCCCTGATCCCTAACACTACCAATAATCCTACCCATCTACACCCCTGATCCCTAACCCCACCCCTAATTCTACCCATCTACACCCCTGATGCGTAACCTCACCCCTAATCCTACCCATCTACACCCCTGATGCCTAACCTCACCCCTAATCCTAACCATCTCCGCCCCCTGATCCCTAACACCACCCTTAATCCTACCCATCTACACCCCTGATCCCTAATCCTACCCATCTACACCCCTGATCCCTAACCCCACCCCTAATCCTACCCATCTACACCCCTGATCCCTAACCCCACCCTAATCCTACCCATCTACACCCCTGATGCCTAACCTCACCCCTAATCCTACCCATCTACACCCCTGATCCCTAACACCACCCCTAATCCTACCCATCTACACCCCTGATGCCTAACCTCACCCCTAATCCTACCCATCTCCACCCCCTGATCCCTAACACCACCCTTAATCCTACCCATCTACACCCCTGATCCCAAATCCTACCCATCTACACCCCTGATGCCTAACCCCACCCATAATCCTACCCATCTACACCCCTGATGCCTAACCCCACCCCTAATCCTACCCATCTACACCCCTGATGCCTAACCCCACCCCTAATCCTACCCATCTACATCCCTGATCCCTAACACCACCCCTAATCCTACCCATCTACACCCCTGATGCCTAACCCCACCCCTAATCCTACCCATCTACACCCCTGATGCCTAACCCCACCCCTAATCCTACCCATCTACACCCCTGATGCCTAACCCCTCCCCTAATCCTACCCATCTCCGCCCCTGATCCCTAATCTTACCCATCTCTGCCCCCTGATCCCTAACCCCACCCCTAATCCTACCCATCTACACCCCTGATCCCTAACACCACCCCTAATCCTACCCATCTACACCCCCTGATCCCTAACCCCACCCCTAATCCTACCCATCTACACCCCTGATCCCTAACACCACCCCTAATCCTACCCATCTACACCCATGATCCCTAATCTTACCCATCTCTGCCCCCTGATCCCTAACCCCACCCCTAATCCTACCCATCTACACCCCTGATCCCTAACACCACCCCTAATCCTACCCATCTACACCCCTGATCCCTAACACCACCCTTAATCCTACCCATCTACACCCCTGATCCCTAACCCCACCCCTAATCTTACCCATCTCTGCCCCTGATCCCTAACACCACCCCTAATCCTACCCATCTACACCCCTGATCCCTAACCCCACCCCTAATCCTACCCATCTACACCCCTGATGCCTAACCTCAACCCTAATCCTACCCATCTACACCCCTGATCCCTAACACCACCCCTAATCCTACCCATCTACACCCCTGATGCCTAACCTCACCCCTAATCCTACCCATCTCCACCCCCTGATCCCTAACACCACCCTTAATCCTACCCATCTACACCCCTGATCCCTAATCCTACCCGTCTACACCCCTGATCCCTAACCCCACCCCTAATCCTACCCATCTACACCCCTGATGCCTAACCCTACCCCTAATCCTACCCATCTACACCCCTGATGCCTAACCCCACCCCTAATCCTACCTATCTACACCCCTGATCCCTAACACCACCAGGTTGGTTTTCGAACGTTTGTCACATTCTCTGTCCACAGGTCGTGATGATCACAGGTGACAACCCTCTAACAGCGTGTCATGTGGCCAGAGAACTGCATTTCATCCAGAAAGAGCACACGCTCATACTGCAGCCAGGCCCCGATCAAGGTGTGTGTGTGACTCCTCTGACAGAGAGCTAGAGGAATATGTTCAGACTCCATTACATCTGTTCGTCACGTTTTTATGCAGATGAATGGCAGTGGGTGTCCATAGACGACAGCGTGTGCCTTCCTCTACCTCCTTCCTCAGTCTCAGATTTGATCAGCCGGGTACGACCTCTGCGTGACAGGAGAGGGGCTGACCAGGTTGACCTATGAACCCAGTTTACTCCACGCCCTGCTTCCTCATGTGCGAGTGTTTGCTCGTGTCAGCCCCAAACAGAAGGTCAGCTTTCCTGGAATTATCACACTCGGAATTTAATCAAAACGTATGGTTTGTTGTTGAGCTGTTCGTCATGGTTAACAGTGTTAATTTTCCTGTCTGTGCAGGAGTTCGTCAGTAACTAGTCTGAAAGGGACTGGGTTTCATTACGCTGATGTGTGGAGATGGCACGAATGATGTTGGTGCGCTCAAACATGCCCACATTGGTGAGTCATTAAACATACTTGTGTCATCAGACATTCTCCATGTGTAATTTACAAATGTAACAGTAAAAAAAAGAAGTATTTTCTGGGTCATTTAAGATGAATGACTCATAGATGGTCAATTTAGCTCATCACAAGGTTTAAAACAAGCAGAGATTGTGGTGGTCTAGAGGGTTTAAAAGCATGTTTTGTTCCTCACCAACACCTACTGATTTGAGTTAAGTTGCCTAAATTAGACAGGGCAGCAGTTTATTTTCATATACAAAAAGCTATTTATCCTGTGTGAGGGAAAATACTGTGTGATATTATAAAGACATTTTCTTTGCAAAATTAACTAATTGGCTTTTATTTTGTTCCTGTACTAAAGTAACAAAATAAAAGTACTGTACTGACATTTTTTACTTTGTTTTAAATTGATATTTTTACCCTCTTTAAGAGTTATTTGTATAAACCTGAAGAGACACATTTACAGTTCATTTTAAATTTGGGGTTTGCTTTTCACAATAAATATTACTCCAGAGCAGAATTTCTTATTTACACAATAAATATTTATAGATTTAGAATAAATTGATAACAAAAAAATTATAGTGAATTATTACATTTCAAGATTCCAGACATTTTCACGGAAGCCCTGAACCGCAACGTTAAAGTCCCCGTGAAATCAAAATTGAACCTATTTACTTTGTTAGCGCATATTACTAGTCTTGTGGTGAACAATTAATCCGTGCAAGTAAATATATATTAAAAAAATGTTTTACCTTGGTAATCTTTAATCAAAATCTGAAAAGTTACTTCCGGTCTGGAATGTTTTCTTTTTCTGATGACGTAGGTTTCACAGCTTGGGTGGGGAAACGCTTAACCACTCCCCTCAAACCGTTAATCTTCTATGAGCGAGAGATGGAGAGGAGGAGCGCTAGAGTAAAACCCTGCCCTCTGTTCAATATTCCGTTTCACTTGGAAATACGTCACAGCACTGGAGAAAAATCGTTGCAACTTCCGGTTCACGGGGACTTTTAAAAAAAATCTGTAAAAAAATATAAAGTCGAAACGTTTCATCAAGGATTCGAAAAGTTGGAAACGTTTCAAGGATTAAAGCTGGAAACGTTTCGAGGATTAAAGTCGAAACGTTTCGGGATTAAAGTTTGAAAATTGCTTCGAGATTAAAGTCGAAACGTTTCATGGGATTAAAGTCGAAACGTTTCGGGATTATGAAGTTTCATTAAGCTGTTTCGATTAAAGTCCTTTGTGTTTACCAGGTGTGGCCTTGTTAGCTAACGCACCAGAGCGCATGCCTGAGAAAAGAAGAGAAGCAAAGACAAAGACTTCTCTCAAGATCCCAGACCTGGACCCCAGTCCCGAGTTCAGGGGTCAAACTCAGCTCCCGTGCAGCCAGGCAGAGAATGATGGCCCAGAGAGAGGAGCAGCTAGCTGCACAAAAGGTGGGTTTTTTATTTTAAAACTTCAACGTTTGTGAAGCTTGAACTATTTCCTCCATATATGTAACCCTATATTGCATAATTGTCATAGGAGAGGATCAGTCAGGTACTGCGAAGAGTTAGAAGAGGATCAGATTCAGGTGGTGAAACTGGGCGACGCCTCCATTGCTGCTCCATTCACCTCTAAACTCTCCTCCATACAGTGCAGTAAGTTGAACATGTCTTCAGTTTATGCTGTCTACATTAATCCGGGTACATTTGAAAACGCACCTTTTTGGGCCACGCTGATTTTTGTTCTGCGAAAACTGAGATAAATTTGTAGTGTAGACTTCAGAAAAGGTATTCAAAAATGATCAAGCATGTTTAGTCATGTGCAGTGTTTGGTAAAGTTACTCTTAAAGGTAATGCTTTCCAATATTGTGTTACTGTGTAATAAAGTAACTGATTACGATACTTATTACTTTCCAAAAACTGTGTTACAATGATGCGTTACTCCCTAGAAAGTAATGAAAACGTTACTTTTTTACAGAAAAGTAATGCGTTACGGTATATTGTTGTCATGTCGAAACGTTTCTCGAGATTAAAGTTGAAACGCGTTTCTCGAGATTAAAGTCGAAACGCGTTTCTCCGAGATTAAAGTCGAAACGCGTTTCTCGAGATTAAAGTTCGAAACGCGCTTTCTCGAGATTAAAGTCGAAACGCTTCTCTCGAGATTAAAGTCGAAACGCTTCTCTCGAGATTAAAGTCGAAACGCTTCTCTCGAGATTAAAGTCGAAACGCTTCTCTCGAGATTAAAGTCGAAACGCTTCTCTCGAGATTAAAGTCGAAACGCTTCTTCTCGAGATTTTCACGTGTTTTTCAGAGATTAAAGTCAAAACGTGTTTCTCGGTGTGTTACGAAAAACGGTACGGTATATTGTTGTCATTCCCTGATGAAGTAACTAATTACATTGCTTATTCACTTATTATGGAAAGTAATGTTTTACGTTACTTTTCTTAGCTCGCTGAGGCTCGCTATCTTCCAAGTGTGTTTTCACTGAGAAGTTCTTTTTTTACATGCATTTAACACAGTTATGCATTAAACTATAACCTATATAACATGCACCTTTATTTTCATTAGAATATTAATTGTATTCTGATTTCTGACCACTCAGAATATATCCTGACCCCTAAGACCCTATGTATGCCATACAAAAGATCTAATGTTATGGGTTATGTTACCTAATGTACAACACTTTTTATTTAAAGGAGAAAGTAATGTGATTTGTTACTTTTGAACAATCAGAGTTTGTTTTGATTGTTCAAAAGTAATAGTTTTAGCATGTATGGGTTCGAAAAACGGGTATTTTTTAACATGAAATGTTGCGCAAAGCACCTTTAAGTGTGTACTAAGGACAAGAGTGTGGACTAAAACGCATTATATTGAAACAGATATCGCCGTTTTAAAATGTACCTGGATTATTAGACCTATATAAGGTTTGCCTAACTTTTTTTTGTCCCGCCTGTTTTCAGTCTGTCACGTGATAAAACAGGGTCGTTGTACTCTGGTGACCACCCTGCAGATGTTTAAGATCCTGGCGCTGAACGCTCTTGTT